>JANAWD010000375.1:0-40870 GCA_027627245.1 Meripilus lineatus | reverse complement strand
CGTGCCCGGCCATCACCAGGAGATTTCGCTGGTCTTTGCTCTCGAGTGGCCAGTAACCTTTCCTATATTCAACATTTCATGATCTCCATGATCTCTTTTGCTGTTGTATCAGTGATTAACTGTCCCCAAAGTTCACTGGCAGGACTGTGGACGTCAATCCTCCCAGTCGGGGTATTTGTCACATAATTGGCGATACTTGCGTTGGTTTGTGTCTCTGCTGCATTGAAACGTTGATGGCCAATGAGATAATGCACTCATACTCTGGTTTCCTCTATGGCACTACAGGGTTATTCCTCACATAACGCCGCAATCCCACAAAACAGTCAAAATTTGCACATTATTTAATTGAGTTGGCTAGAGTTGTGTTTCATAATCTACTCTTCGTCTGACTTGGAGACAGCACGGGGATCCAGGCTAATGAATGAGAGCTGCTCTAGTGCAGACGTCTCGGTGTCCTTCATACCAATCCCTTATGTATCGATAAATGTCAGTGTATCTTGCCCCAGGATATTGGCTAACACGATGAATTGACAAGACTCACTTTTCCTGGCATTTCTTACTGCAGTACACGTAGGTTTGACATCCCTTACACATTCGGAGAGGGTGGTGACGTTTGAAACTTGTGCACACGCAACCAAACCAACAACATCCGGGAACCTTCGACGAGGCTGACAGATAATCTCGTCGACGTTTTAATGCCACTTCTGCAGTGGCTTCGTTGAATCCAATGGAGGCACCAAAGGCTTCCCAATCTCGTATTGCAAGCGATGCGGTTTTGTTGGGGGTTTTCTCAGCAATGGTTCGAAGTTCAGCAAGAATATTGCTCCAAGGAGCCAAGGAAAATTGGGATAACTTGAGCTTGAGTACAGTCGCGATCTCGTCTGCCCGATCCCCCCAGGATGTATGCCAATGAAGGAGGCGAGCGCATCGATCTATTGTCATGAAAAATAGGTAATGTAGTAGAATGAGCCTTGAGCACGGACGCCGACTTTACCATGTAAATCTTCGTCGTCATCCTTGATGGCCACGACAAGCCCTCTCCCGACAAGAGTGTAGACCGCTTTTGTAGTCGTCATAGCCATCAACGTAAGCACCCCGGGAGGGTGTGATGTCGGGAGTAGAAACCTAAACATCTTAGTGATGGTGAACTCTGCCGCGGGAACAGGGTACTCACAGCATCGAACGAATGCACAGTTCAACGATGCAGTCGTCATTGTCAATATCGCCTGAGCAAAGTTGCCTCTGACAAGCTATACACATACTCTCTGCCAAACCGGGACCCCAACCTCGACGACTACTTCGAACTCTTGTAAAGGTCCCACGGACACTACTGAACTGGAGGATAATGACGAAATACGCTCGAAGATTCTCGTCCAGTTCCTCCGGGGATCGCAGTGAGGCGATGAGACGCTTTGACAGATCATCCGGATGAGGTTTGGTTGCGTCTGTCTTGCTGATAGTATCTTTGACGAAGGAATCCATTCTATGCATCCCTGCTTCACGGATGAGCGAAGCAAGGATCGATACTACGCCACGCTGGAAAGCTGTGTCGTGTTTTGGACCATAGAGCCAAACAAAAAGTAGAACGTGAGGATGGAACGAATCAGGGGGAGGTGGTTGAAATCTGAGGATAAAAACGGTAGATTTTTGAGACTTTCCAATAGACCCAACACAGATGACCACAAACCTAAGTTGTTCGTGGAGCAAACATAAAGTGAGCGCACAGAGACCAGACGCCTCTGCAAAGCTGGTTCCAGGATCGTGATCCCGTCCAGATCGCCGGTGCTCTAGAATTTCCCTGTCGTAACGAAGATAGATCCGGTGCTCCCACAGAGTTCTGCACAGTTTTGGAGCCAGCTTGAGAATTCGTGCGGAGGCCTTGAGGAGTGGACCGTCGGTATGCCGCGATTGCAATGTGGTCACGAGTGATTCTATCATCTTCGCAAGATATCGCATGATCATAGCACTAAATTCAAAGCACTACAATCAACTTTTCATGGCGAGATCAGCTGTATCTCAACTCGAGAACTCACGAGAAAGCCTGGGGTACTGTGAAGCTCCCGCGCCTGGTACACCAACTTATCGGACATAAGAGCCATGAGGGTCTCGATGACCTTATTCACGAAAATGCTAACCCTTTCGGACACTGTTCCTGTCATGAGGATGCCAATGCTACCTAAAACGTTTGGAAAATATGGGTCTCGTTCGGTAAAAGCGCGACGCAGGTATCCAGCGGCCATTTGAGGGCGTTTCCTGAATAACGACGCATATTGTTCCTGTGCCAATGACGGGTACACAGACGAGGAACTCTCGGAAGAAGGCATGATGAACCAGTGTCAGGTTAAAAGTTGCTAGGTTGAGATTAGGAAAACTACGGCTGTCTGGGACGAATCAATTCCTGGCGCAATTGAAGTCAGTGATGCATAAAACAAAAAGAGGGCACTGGTACCACTAAGATTGTCCCCCTTCCAGATACATTTCTTCAAATATTGCTCCGAATCCGGCGGTGTATGGTAATAAGGAAAAGGAGGAAGAAAGTGTTTGGCGCCCGTGCCTCGCGTCGTGTCGTGTCATTTTCGCCGGTCCGATTTGCTTGCATTTTCATCGCTTCATGGTCTCCGTTATCTTTCCCTCTTGCTTCAGTGATCATCTATCAACTTTCTTAGTATCCACTGGCATAACCGTGGTTGTCAACCCTCCCAGTCGATATATTTGTCACGTAATTTCCGATTAATGCGTTCGATGTCATCTCTTCAATGTTGATGCAGATGGAAAATGAGATGATGCACTTATCCTCTGATCTCAAATGTTATGATCCTGGGTCCTTCCTCACATAGCGTAGCAATCCCACAAAATAGTCAGAATTTGCACATCTTTATTTTAGTTGTCTATATCGGATTTCCCTTCTACTCCTTCATCCAAGGCAGCGGGGGGATCCAAGCTAATGACTCATCGCTGCGCCTGTGCAAAGGTCTCGGTGTCCTTCATTCCAGTCCCTTAAATCGACAAATGTTAGCTTCCGAAACCCAAGATAGTTGCTTGAACATCATGAATCGACAAAACTTACTTTTCCTGGCATTTTCTGCTACAGTACATAAAGGTTTGACACCCTTTACATCTTCGGAGGCGATGGTGACGTGGAAAACTTGTGCACACACAACCAAACCAACAACATCCAGGAGTCTTCGTCGAAGAATTGTCTGACTTCATGAGATTTATCACATAATCTCGTCGGCCTTTTAATGCATTTTTTGCGGTAGCTTCGGTCAATCCCATGGAGGCTCCAAAGGATTCCCAGTTCCGTAATGCAAGTGCTGCGGTTTTGTTGGGACCGTGTTCAACGAGTGTTCGAAGTTCAGCAAGAATATGGCTCCAAGGAACTAAGCATAGCTCTGATAACTTGACCTTCATTACAGCGGAGATCCCGTCTGCCAAGCCACCTATTGATGCGTTCCAATAGAGGAGTCGGGCACATTCATCTGTTGTCGACCCCAAAAATCATATATCAGACCGAGTCTTGGACAAGGGCACCAACCTTACCGCGTAACGATTCGTTGTCCCCCTTGGCAGCTATGACAAGCCCTCTCCCGACAAGAATGAAGACTGAATGAGAATACGTCAAAGCCATCAACGTAAGCACCCCGCGCGGGTGTGATAACGGGAGTAGCAACCTAAACATCTTGATGACGGGACTGCACGAACTCTGCCACAGAAATATGGTACTCACGGAAGTGTACGAATGCACAATTCAACAATGTCGTTGTCAAATTCGGTATCGCCTGAGCATAGCTGCCGCTGACACGCGGTGCACATACTCTCTGCCAAACCAGGACCCCAACCCTGATGATTACTTTGAACTCTCTCAAAGATCTCAGGGACACGACTGAACTCGATGATAACAAAGAGATACGCCTGGAGGTCCTCGTTCAGTTCATCTGGAGACTGTAGCAAAGCGATGAGACGTGATGACAGATCTTCGGGATGAACTTTAGTTTCGTCTGTCTTGCTGAGAGTTTCCTTGACGAAGGAATCTATTCCTCCATCCCCTAGCGAAAGAATAAGCGCAGAAAGGTGTACCATTACACCACGATGGAAGTCTGGGCTGTATTTCGGACCATAAACAAAAGAAAATAGTACAACGTGAGGATGAAACGAAACCATGGAAGGTGATTGAGATCTACGACGTGAGAAATTGGATGGTTATAATTTCTAAACCAAAGCAAGACAGAATATCCCGTACCTGATGAGTTGGTGCAGTAAGCACAGATCGAGTACACAGCTGCCAGACATCCACGCAAAGCTATTTCCGGGATCGTGATCCCTGCCGGAGCGCTGGTGCTTTCGAATTTCTTTGTTGTAACGAAGAAAGCTCCGGTGGTCCCATAGGGTTCTACACAGCTTTGGAGCGAGTTTGAGAATCCGTTCGGAAGCTTCGAGGAGTGCGCGGTTGGTGGGCCGTGATTGCACCGTGGCCACCAGTAAATCGATTATCTGTGCGAGGTATCGCATGATCATAGCACTGAATTGATACGTCTATAATGAGTAGTTCAAGGTGGGATCAGCTGCCTCTTAGCTCGTGAACTCACGACAAAAGCTAGGGGGCTGCGAAGCTCCCTCGCCTCGTACACCGTCGGATCAGAAGTGAGGACCATCAGGGTCTCAATGACTTTATTGACAAAGACATCAAGCCTTTCGGACATTGTACCAGTCATGAGGATACTGATGCTACCCAAGATAATTGGAAATCTTGGGTTGCGTTCGGCGAAAGCGCGACGTATGTATCCAGCAGCTATTTGAGGGCGATTCCTAAATAACGATGCATATTGCTCCATCGTCAACGACGAGGACAGAAAAGAGGAGCCTTCAGCGGAAGCCATGAGGTATGACTTTATACTTGAACCAGTGTCAGGGGTGGGTAGTCTGGGACTTGGATTAAGACGACTACGTCTGTTTCTGCCAGTTCCTGAGTGCAATGAAAGCCGTCAGCGACGTACAGGATAAAAAGAGGCCACTGTTACCACTAGAATTGTCTTAATCCAATGTACATATGTTCAGATATTGGCCTCGTTCCGAATTTGACGGTGATGGTGGCAAGGCAAGTCGAAAAAGAGAGGTGAGTTGGAGAACGCGTTTGGCGCCCGTTCCTCGTGTCGCGTCATGATTCACATCGGCTTTAACGTGCATTGTTCAGCAACCAAATGCCCCCAAAGTTCGCTGGCTAGACCGTGGTTGTAAGAGAGGAGGGGGAATAGGTCGTGATCCCATAACTCGGGTGCGTAAACTGGTTTTACACTATATTATATAGAAGCGATCTCCGAGAGCGAGGCTGCCTATACTTGCGTTGTTTAAATTTTGCGTCTATTCTACGTCGACTCGGATGGCAGATGTACGTATACTCTGATTTCATATATTCCAACGCAGGTTTCTTCCTGACAAAGCGCAACAATCCCATGAAACAGTAGAGATATGTACATTCTTATGCACCTCGGTTGTCTCGGTGTGGTTTCTCGTCCACCCCGTCATGCAAGAATCTACCCATGTCTGCGAGAACCTCTTCTCCTCGGTGACCTCCAATCCAGTCCCTTGTATCCAAAGAAAAAAATGAGAAACAGTGCTTCAGCGTCTTGGTTCGAGCACGATGAATTCACGTATGGTATGGCATCGAGCTTACGATCGTTGCAATGCAGATACAGACATCAAGGGCGAGTGATCCTCGATCATCCTCATGCAGTTGGCGCTCGAAGGTTATGCGAAGAGGTGGAAGCGAGTCCCCCTGTCTCAGCCAAGAGAGACACTCTCAAGCCGTGCACGCCGAGATGTCTGGATCTGAATCTCTCACACCCGGAAATCATTGGCCATTTACGCTAGGGTTGGAACCTGGGCGAAGGACCGGCACAAGATGATTGTGCCAACGCTCCCTCAGACTGGGGGGTTGGAGAGTGCTGGGGGCTGTTGAAACAATCTAGTTAACTCTCATCTATTTCACAACAAGAAATTTCTCAACATTGATTCGTTATCCCACAGATCAAAGAATGACCAAATGATACTCTCTTTCTCTCAATTGCACATGATAATGCCTTCCCATCTCTTCGTCTGAAGATCCATTGGCGATGGATACTCCACCCGAGGAGTAATCAGAATTCAGCTGTATCAAGGGGGGGATGTTTTATAGTTGGCACAGACGTCTCGGTGCCCTTTCTTCCAGTCCCTGATCGATAAATGTCAGCCATTCCACCCTATTGGAGTGACAAGGCTTACTTTTTCTGGCACTTTTTGCTGCAGTACGCATAGGTATGACATCCTTTACACGCTCTCAGAGGATGTCGAGCCAAGATATCTGTGCATGCGCATCCATGCCAGCAACATCCTCGAGTCTTCGAGGTACGATGACCTGATTTCATATCATCTATCAAGTCGTCCTGCAGACGCTGTAACCTGGCATGCGCAACGGCTTCAGTCAAACCCATGAAGGCTCCAAAAGATTCCCATCTTCGCATCGCATGTTCTGCGATTACGTTGCGGCCCTGATCTGTGAGAAATCGGAGCTCGGCAAGAGTATTGCACCAAGGACCCAAGCAGATCTGCGCTAAACCGTCCATGACGGCAGTGCTCAATGAATTCGGGGATATGTCCCAAGTCAGGAGTGGGGCAACTATGTCTATCGTCGAACCGTGCAAGAAATTAGAATATGCCTCAAAGAAGGGCGATGACCTTACCGTACAGCTTTTCGTCACGATCCTTAGCGGCTACGACAAGCCCTCGCCCGGCAAGCACAAGGGCTGATGAATTATTTGTCATAGTGAATAAGGAGACAACTCCAGGGTAGGTTTCTGGCGGCAGCAAAAGTCTGGATGATTATCTCATGAATACGCAAACTCAGCGGTCCGAGTCAGTCACTCACCGAAGATTACGAAGGCAGAAGCCAAGGACAGAGTCATCGTATTCGATACCTCCCGAGCAAAGTTGCCGCTGACAAGCAATACATATACTCTCCGCCAAGCCAATACCATGTAAACGGTGGCTTTGAACTCTTGTGAAAGTTCCGGGGACATAACCCAGCCCTTGAATTAGGAGGGAGTAAATTCGAAGACTTCCATCGAGTTCGTGTGGGGACTGCAACAATGGGAGAAAGCGTGATGTCAAATCATCGGGATGGATTTTAGTTGTGTCTGTGCTGCTGACGACATCCTTCACGAGTGCTTTCATTCTTTCAGTGCTTATGAGAATGGAATTAAGGCCCGTAATCAGGTCTTCCTTCAATAATGGGGCATGTGGGGCATGTTTCGGACCATAGGTCCAGATGAAAAGTAAAAGTTGAGCCTGTAAGGTATGAACAGGAGGCGGCTGAGATCTAAAATGTAGAAAAAGAGGGGTTTCAGATGCTTCAAGTGATCCGAGAGAAAACACCACAAACCTGACCTGCTTGTGAAGCAGTGTCAACGATACCACACAAGCACCAGACATTCCTATGAGTTGTTCCCCAGAATCATAGCTCCTTCCAGATCGCTTGTGCTCTCGAATCATTCTGTCGCAACGAAGGATATTCCTATGGTCCCATAGAACTCGGAACAGGTTTGGAGCCAGTTTGAGAACCCGTTCGGCAGGAGCGTCGAAATCGGTGAACAAAGACACCGAGGCCACGAGAAGCTCCATCACTTTGGTGAGGAATTCCATGAGTAGTGCAGTATATTGAAAGGACTAAAATGTTTCAAAATGGGTCAGATGTTCTTCTACAATATAGCAAGACTCACACGAAAACCCAGGGTGGTACGCAGCTCTCTGGATTGGTACAAAGCTTTGTCAGAAGCAAGCGTTATGGCAGCATCGGGGATCTTATGAGCAACAAGTTTGAGCTTGTCAGACGATGTGCCATTTATCATCATCTCGAGGCCGCCCAAAATATCAGGAAAGTTCAGGCTTTTGTCGGCAAAGGCACGACGTAGATACACGGGTGCCATTTGTGGGCGGTTCCGAAATAACGATGCATATTGTTCGGGTGTCGTTGATGAGGCAGGAGGCGATGGACCTTCAGAAAGGTTCATGACGATGGGTGTAAAGAGAGCCTGAGCCTTTAATGTAGTTGGTGGAAGGTGTGAATGCTGGAACCAAGGTGATTGAGGACGTTGTGACGAACTTCAAGTTGGAACAGCTCTTGTGCAGTGTCAGTAGGACAACGAAAACAAAGAGAAGGTCATGGACGACCGTATGGAGAAGGCTCGTGAGAGGCAACTCGACATAAGCGCTCATAGTTTGAACACGATCCATATGACGTTCATACAGGCCAGTGGGCCCAGGCCGCAGGATTCAGAGTTCGTGCCCATCCGAGGCCGAGGCTTTCACTTTCGAATTCCACCTTGCCAGTGACGGAGAAGGGTCCACCATCGAATTGAAGGATATCCTCCAGAGAGAGGATTTTCATCATCGGTATGATTGAAGTCAGTCATTTCTATCACCTCCCAACACCCTGTAGGCCCAGGAACGATTCAAGTCCCCCGCGACCCCTATCTGGTCTTTACGCATTGCCACATTTCCGAGTCGATCATTCTACAATGCCCCTCCTCTCCCACCACCACCACCACCACCACCACCTCCATACGTATTCGCATGAGTCTTGCTGAAAGTCTATCAGATCCGACGTCTGCGCCGCCAATGACACCGGAACAATATGCATCAATATTTGCGAAACACCCTCAAATGGTACCTGTGTATCTGCGTCGCGCATTTGCGGACAATAGCCCCAACTTCCCAAACATTTTAGGTGGTATCGAGGAGTTAATGAAAGGCGATGATATATCAGAAAAGTTCAAACTCTATGATCATAAGGTCCCTGATGTCGCCATGAAGCTTCTTTCTAACAAAGCATTGTACCAGTCCAGAGAGCTTCAAACCGACGTCGGGTTTCGTGTGAGTCGTATCTCGTTGGAGAAATCCTGGGCTCACTGCGAAAATTTATTGTAGTCCTTTCAATATACTGTATTACTCATGAAGTTTCTCGCGACCATGTTGGGAATTCTCGTGGCTGGAATATCGATGGACTATACCGAATATACCGTTCCTGCGAAGCGGATTCTCAAAATGACACCAAACTTGTTACGAGTTCTATGGGACCATAGAGACCTCCTTCGTTACGACAAGGAGATACGAGCGTACCAACGTTCCGGAACGGAGCATGATTCTTCAATTAGCTTCGCACAGGCATCTGGTAACGTTGTACTTGTGTCGGCATCGCTTCATGACCATGTTCTGTATGTCCTTTTTTTGTCTTTTTCTTGTGAGCGGAGATAATCACTCAAGCATCCCCTGTTGTGTATTTGAGATCAAGAGCAGTTCCCATGGATTCGGTACAGGCCCAGTTATTACTGTTCATCTGGGTCTATGGCCCAAAACATGCCCCAGGGTTCCCGGGAGATGCACTCTCCCTCCTCAATACCATTATCCAGACCATTGGCAACATGGATTCGATCGCGAATGTTGCCATTAGTAGCACAGATGAAACTAAAGTTCTTCTAGACGACCTACTGTCGCGTCTTAACTCATTGTTGCAGTCCCCACAAGAACTAGACGGAAATCTTCGAGCTTACCTTATCCTCATTCATAGACTGTGCAATGTCTCCGATATCTTCCCAAGTGATCGAGGCGACAGTGCGAGAGGTCTTCTGGCGGAGAGTGTGTGTATCGCATGTCAACGGCAGCTTTGTTCAGGAGACATCACATTCGATGACCTCATCCTTGAGCTCTGCCTTCGGAATATTACGTGAGTGATTCATTTGTTCTATCAAGCTGGTACGCTGAGGGTAAGACATATAGGCTTCTGCTGCCATCGCAATTTCAACCAGGCATACTTTCATTGATGAACCTGACAAATAGCGTGCAGTCTATCATCCTTATTGGGCGAGGACTTGTCATGGCCGCTCAACGGGAAACCTCTCACTTTTACCGTAAGTTCGTCGCCCACGCTCAGAGCCCATTCTAATATATTATCCTGTCTGGCGACAGAAACAATCGTTCCTTTTATGACATGGGCAATCTCTCCAGTTTATCTATCCCGGAGTTCACCTGTTAGGGCTCGAGAATTATCACGGATATGTTCGGGCCCTTGGAGCTATATCCATAATGAGCTCCAGATACTTGCTAGTCAGGATACTGAAAAAGGGGCAAAACATGCGATCAGTGTCTGGGAATCCTTCGCAGCCATTATCGGCTTGACTCAAGACACTGTGGATGCGGCATTGCGGCGGCGGCAGGATACCCTAAAGGAAACCATGGAATCGGGCAGTCGTTCGTCTACGGCTCATGGATGTTGTTGGCATGGTTGTGTATGCGCAGGTATTCCGCCCCGTCATCCTATGAGAAGGTGTAAAGGATGCAACGCCTATTTATACTGTAGCAAAAAGTGCCAGAAAAAGTACGTTTTATCTCTTGATTATGTTCGACAGTGGTCATTTGCATCGAAATAAGTTACTGACATCTATCGTGCGTCAGGGACTGGAAAGACGGACATCGAAACATCTGTACTGGACTGTCCCGCAGCGATGACGCCGAAAATTGATTCTTCCTCGGTCGAGGTACCTCTCTCAACAACAGATGGAATAACAAAGAAGAAGAAGAAGAAATATCACATACGGTTGTTGTAAACAAGCAAGTGACTCGGAGTATCTGTGCGTGAATACTGGTTATAGGATTTCGGACCATGATGTACTAGTAGCTATGGGGAGACACCCTTTTCCTCCTGTAATTGTTTCGGATCTCATTCAGACATTGGCATATCGCACTCACCCATCAAAGGCCGACAATCGCATCCTGCTAGTAAATGATACTGGACCGAGCCACTTGGTACCACCTGACGATCATACGACTCTGGGTGACCCAGGCAGAATGAACAGAATCGCCTCTTTCTTACCGCCTCCCATTTCGACCGGAGACTCCTGCGATCATCGATCAGCGCCAGCCGGGTCTCACCTCCACTCTGTGTTTGTGTCGTCTTTCCAGCCTGTGGATTGCCCTTTCCCAAACCTCGGCACTATCATATCCCAAGTATACCTTGGGCCGCAGCATCGATTTCCTCACTCCCCTCGCCTACGGTCACCCCAGATCTATTCCAACAAATTCGCATATACACCATGGTCGGTACATGCACGTTTTTTGTGTCTGTCCCACATCGATGGTCAATCAGACAATGTAACGATCCTCTGATCTCATATAATACAATACAGAATTCTGCTTCTTCACATAGCGCCGCAATCCCACAAAGCACAAAGCGGTCAAGATATGCTCGATTCGGTTTCTTATCCACTCCTTCATCTACCGACATCTGTGAGGACCTCTTTCTGACACGGCGTCGAATTTCCATGCTATTCTGGCCCTCGGCAGACGTCTCGATGACCTCCGATCCAGTCCCTTGCATCCAATTGATGTCAGATAAAGTGCGTCTGGATCTTCTTTTGAGCGCGATGAATGTAAAACTCACTTTCTCTGGCACTTTGAGCTACAATAGTAAAATATCTGGCAACCTTTACACACTCGGAGAGGGTGGCAACGTTCAGAGCCTGTGCATGAGCAACCAGGCCAACAGCATCCTTGGGTCTTTGATAAACGACGGCTTGTCCCCAAGAGAGCTATCATTCCGTCATGTCGATCTCGTATAGCAGCTTTTGCACTGGCTTCCCTTATGCCAATGTTGTCCCCAAAGGCTACCCAATTTTGTATAGCAAGCTCTGCAGTTGGATTGTGGCCGCGTCCAGCAAGCATTCGGAGTTCAGCAAGGGTATCGCTCCAAGCACCCAAGCAAATCTGGTAAAACTTGCTGATGGCGGACGAAATTTCTGATTGATATCCTGTTGGGTACCAGTATAAGAGTTGGGCAAAGGCTCCTGTTTGCTCCAGGTGAGATATTATACCGTGCGTTGAATACGGATGTCATCCTTACGACCTAATAATTCGTTGTTTGTTCTAGCAGCTACGACAAGCCCTCTCCCGACAAGAACGGGAGCCGACACGGTCCTTGTCAGAGCTACTAATGAGAATAGCCCAAATTTAGCCTCTACTGGGATTAGAAATCTGAATATTTTCGTGACAACTGTTCGAATATGAAGCATGAAATTTGTACTCACAACATCGTACGGCCCCACGTTTCAACGATGGTGTTGTCAAACTCAATATCGCCCGAGCAAAGCTGTCGCCGACAAGCGATGGTCATTATTTCCGCCAAACCAGGAGTATCGTCTTGACGATCACTTCGAACCTTGGCAAAGATCCCCCTGACGCTACAAATCCCGTGAATGATAAGAAAATGGTCCCCAAGATTTCGGTCAATTTCTTGTGGAGACTGCAGCAAAGGGATGATACGTGATAACACATCATCAGGAAGAATCTTGGTTACGTCTGTATAGCTGATAACATCTTTGACGAGGGAATCCATCCCTTCGTATCCTAGCTCGAGGATGAGTGACGACAGGACTGAAAGTAAACTGCCCTGGTATTCTGTGCCATGTTTCGGGCCATAAACCCAGGTGAAAAGTAGAACATGAGTATTGAACGAATCGACGGGAGGGTATTGAGATCTGTGATCGATCAACATACATACCCTTAACTCTTCAGCCAACTCAAGATAGAGTGCCCACGTACCTGACAGAATGATAAAGCAGCGTGAAGGTAACGACACAGATGCCGGACAGTTCCGCAAAACTAGCAGCAGGATCGTGATATCTCCCAGCTATTTGGTGTTCACGTATCTCTTTGTGATAACGAAGATGGTTTCTGTGGTCCCACAGAACTCGACACAAGTTTGGCGTCATTTTGAGATACCGATTCGCAGTGTCGAGGAAATCGGCGCGTCGTAACTGTATTGAGCTTATGATACAGTCTGTCGTTTTCAACAGGAACGTCATGATCATAGAAGCGAATTGATAGTCCTGCGATAATTTTTACGATTAGAACGGATGTTCATGCTCGAGGACTCACACGAAAGCCTCGGTCAGTGCGAAGCTCCCTGTATTCGTGGGTTATATGATCGGAAGCAAGCGTCATAAGGATGTCGGGGATCTTGTTGTCAAAAATCTTGCGCCTTTCGGACGGTGTCCCCATCATGAGTACGGCAAGGCTAGTCCAAATGCGGAGGAAATTTGGGCTGCGTTCTGCGTAGGCGCGACGTAGGTATGAAGGGGCTAGATGGGGGCGTTTTCGAAACAATGACACATATTGTTCATGCGTCAATGAAGAGGACTGAGACGAGGAACTTCCGGCAGCAACAAGCATGAGGCCAGGTGGGTGTTGATCCAGTGATGAGGGGTATCGGGACAATCGTGACAGTGGCTGTGGGGAACTGGCAATTCCCAGCATCATGATGGCCTCGATTTTGAGAGCCATCAATACATCAACAATGCAGCGGATCCGGACTTGGACCACTGACAATGTCTCCCCCAGATATATTCCTTCACATATGAGCACGCGATCGCTCCAATCTCCAATGCTGATGCCGGTGCCAGAGGCAAAAGGAGAGGAGAACAGAGTGATCCTGATAGCGATCCTCGCCTGAGCCTAAAAGCATGCGAGATGCCTCGTGCCTCTCTTAAGACAGTATATCTAGCTGTGGGAGCAACGTAATTATACCCTAATCTATTGCATAACTAGGAAGTTCGCAACATAGCTTCCCAATCCACAGATCGAAGTATGACCAAACGATACCTGCCTGTCTCTAGCTCACTTGTTTGTCAATATGCCTCCCATTTCTTCGTCTGGACTTGAAGACCCATCTGTGTCTGTGATGGACAATTCATCCGAGGAGTGATTCGGTTCGTGTTCAGGGGAGAATGTTGCATAGTAGTCCTCGCAGACGGCTCGATGTCCATTCTTCCAGTCCCTGATACCGATAGACGTCGGTCATTGAAGTCAGGAAGCACTCTCTAGCGTTATGAAGTGACGATACATACTTTTTCTGGCACTTCTTGCTGCAGTACGTGTAGAGATAACACTCCCCACACACTTTGAAAGGATGCCGAGCCAAGAAACTTGTGCACGCACATCCATGCCAGCAACACCCTCTGGAATTTGTCCAAAGCCAGCCTGATTTCAAGAGATGCACCAAATAATCCTGCCGACTCTGTAACTTGTTATGCGCGACCTCTTCAGTCAAATCTACGAAAGCTCCAAAGGTCAACCAAGTTTCAATCGCATCTTCTGCGATTTTGTTGCGATCTTGACTGGCAAGGGATCGGAGCTCGGCAAGGATATTGCACCAAGGACCCAAGCAGATCCCCTCTAGACTCTCTTTGAAATCGACCAAGGCAAAGCTCGATGTACGTTCCGGAGATATGTCCCAAGTCAGGAGTTTGGCAACTATTCCTATCGATGGCGTGCAAGATGTTAGAACATGCCTCGTAGAAGAGTGATGATCTTACCGTATAGCTGCTCATCGCGACTCTTAGCGGCTATGACAAGCCCTCGCCCGACAAGAATAAAGGCTAAGGCGGTACTTGGCGAAATAACTAACGAGGCCACCCCCGGCAGGGTGCTTAGTGGTGGCAGATATCTGTACGCTTTCCTCATGAATACACAAACTTGATGATGCAAATCAGGCACTCACTGAAAAGCACGAAGGCAAGACTCAAGGACAGAGTCATCGTATTCGATATCTCCCGAGCAAAGCTGCCGCTGACAGGCGATACACATACTCTTCGCCAAACCGTCACCACGGAAAGGATCCCTTTCGATTCTTGGAAGGGTCCCGGGAACACTGCTCAGTCGTTGAATTAGGATGAAACAAGCCCGTAAACTCCCATCCAGTTCTTGTGAGGATTGCAACAGTTTGAGAATGCGCGTTTGCAAATCATCGGAGTCGATTTTAGTTGAGTCTGTACTGCTGATGGCATCCTTCACGAATATGTTCATTCTATCAACTGTTACGACAAGGGTAGTAAGGGCGTCAAGCACATCCCCCTGGAATCCTGTGGCATGTCTTGGGCCATAGATCCAGATGAAGAGTAGAAGCTGAGCCTGCAAGGAGTTAATGGGAGGCGCCTCAGATCTGAAACACAGGAAGCATGAGATGTCTGCATATATGCGCGACAAAATGTCGCATACCTGATCTGCTTGTGAAGTAGCGTCAGCACGACCACGCAAGTACCAGAAGCTTCTATGAAACTTTGCCCAGAACCGTAGTCCCTTCCGGCCCATTGGTGCTCTCGAACCTCTCTATCGTAACGAAGGAGTTTCCTGTAGTCCCATAGAACTTGAAACAGGCGTGGCGCCAATTTGAGGATCCGTTCGGCAGAATCGAGAAAACCAGGGTGCATTTTGACCTCGTCCAGGAGAGACGTCATCATCACAGCAAGATATCTCATCAAAAACGAGGTATACTGAAAGGACTGTTGCGATTTTTCATACTGAGATATAATCTCCTTCAACGAAAACAAGTACTCACACGAAAGCCAAGGTCGGTTCGAAGCTCCCTGGATTGGTATAGCGCCACGTCAGAAGCCAGCGACATGATAGCGTCGGGGATCTTGTGAACAAAGATGTTGAGCCTTTCCGACACTGTGCTATTCGAGAGGATTGCGAGACCGCACATCATGTCGCGGAAGTTCGGGCCTTTGTCTGTGAAGGCACGGCGCAGGTACACAGGTGCCATCTGAGGCTGTGTCAGAAACAACGATGCATATTGCTCGGGTGTTGGTGACGAGGTAGGGGAAGATGAACCTTCAGAAAGGCTCATGATGACGGATGTACAGATTGATTCCGATGTAGTGACTTTTGGCAGAACGTTGGAGGAGGCAATAAGGACGAGCTCGAGCCAACCCCTGCCCAGTGTCAGTAGTACACGAAAACGAAGAGACCAGCCATACCTCTGGAATTATCGTCCGCTTGGTATCCTCTCAGATGTTGGATTTCTCGGTGTTTGGTGCAAAGACACAACATGAATCACGTCGCTGACCGAACCGTAACTCACATTCATGCGACTGCGTATAAGCGCCCATAGTTTGAACAAGGCTATGACGTCGTTGATCGCGCAGATCTCAGATCTGAAGCCTCGGAATCGCATCAATTGCATTGTTGCAACCTGGCCCCCGAGATCGTGAATTTATTTCTGTACGAGTGACGAGGGCCCATCTGGGCCCATACACCTAAGATTAGCTCGACACACAAACAGACTCCAACAGCCTGTCATCTACGAGAAGCGGTACCAGGTCAGTCTTGTAGCAGTGTAGCCCTATCCCGCAGAATGAAAAAGGGCTTTACGATACTCACGTCGTTCTTTACAGCAACTTTCTGGGATACCTTGTCGTCGACTCCTTCATTGACAAACCATCTTTTTATTACCTCATCTGAAGAGGAATCACGTCCGAGCGTCATTATTTGGGGACAGTCCAGGGCAGACGTCTCGGTGTCCTTCGACCCAATCCCTGATATCCGACAGGCGTAAGTTATCCGGCTCAATTTGAATAATCGCTGGTTAAATATAATGAAGTTCGAGACGCACCTTTTCTGGCACTTGGTGCTGCAGTACATGTAGGCTTGACATCCGGTACACACTCTCAGAGGATGGCGAGGCGGAACACCAGTACAGACACACCCATGCCAACAGCATCCTTGAGCCTTCGACGAACGATATCCTGATTCCATGATTTGTATCAAATTATCCTTTTGCCTCTGCAATGCAGCATCCGCAGTGGCTTCAGTCAAGCCAGTGATGGCACCGAAGGATTCCCAGATCTGAATCGCGTATTTTGCTACTCTCTTGTCATCCCGATTAGCGAGTTTTGTGAGCTCGGTATGGATATTGCTCCAAGGACTCGAGCATATCCGTGCTAATTCGGCTCTGAACGAAACGGAGATATCGCTTGATTGATGACTCGGGGAGATGTCCCATGTCAGGAGAGGGGAAACGATGTCTGTCGTCGGACAGAGCAAGATTAACTATGAAAATGGGCTGTAAACTATGGCGGGGACCTTACCGTACAAATCTGGGTCATCCTGCTCAGCAGCGACGACAAGTCCTCGCCCGACAAGGATGACAGACTGCGTGCAATTCGTCAGACGAATCAATGAAAGCACCCCTGAATGTGTCTCTTGCTGTAGAAGAAGCCTAGTTATTCATCTCGTAAGCGCACCAAATCGATGATGCGAATCAAAGACTTACGCTAGATCCCTAACAAAGGTCTCAAGAATAGAGTCGTCGAACGCGATGTCTCCTGAGCAAAGCTGTCGCTGACACGCAATACACAAACTCTCCGCCAAACCAGGACCTCGCGCACTGTCACTTCGAACTCTTTGGAGGGTACCGGAGTAAACAATTAGCCTATTGATAAGCATAGTATAAGCTCGAAGATTTTCGTTGAGTTCTTGTGGCGACTGCAACGATGAGATGAGACGCGACACCAAATCATCTGGGAGAATTTTAGTTGCGTCTGTGCTATTGATGACATCCGTTATGACCCAATCCATTCCACCAGGGGCTATGAAATAGGTTGTGAGGGTAGCGAGTACACCTCTGTGGAGAACTGGGGCATGTCTTGGACCATAGGCCCAGATGAACAGTAATATATGAATATGTAACGAATCGAGGGGCGGTAGGCGAGATCTTGAATATAAAAAATCAAAGATTTGAACCGTCATCTCGGTATACGCAAGACAAGAACCACGTACCGAACACGATTATGAAGCACTGTCCACACTACCACCAAGGATCCGAATATCTGTGGAAAGCTGATAGCAGGATTGTGATCCCTTCCAGAACGTCGGTACGCCCGAACCTCTCTGTCGTAACGAAGGAGGTCCCTATGGTCCCATATGACTCGGAACAACTTTGGGGGCAAACTGAGCATTCGCTCAGAATGAGCGATATATTCAGAGTAGCGCCATCTCAATATGGCCAAGAGAAGTTCCAATGTTTGAGTAGCGAACCTGAGGAGTAACAGAGTATTTTGAAAGGACTATCATGATATCACTCAGTAAGATCGGTTGTTCTTCGACGAGATACAACAACTCACGCGAAAACCGAGAGCGGTGCGAAGCTCTCTGGATTGGTACAACGTCTTGTCAGAAGCAAGCTTCATGGCGACATCGGAGATCTTGTGTTCATATATCTTGAGCTTGTCTGACGCGTCTTCACCCTTCATCAACATCTCGAGACCTTCTACAATGTTTGGAAATGTTGGGCTATTGTCTGCTAACGCACGACGCAGAATCGCAGGTGCCATTTGGGGACGTTTCGCAAACATTGATGCATATTGTTCTGGAGTGAGCAACGAGGTAGACGTCGGATCTGATGTACTTTCAGGGACGTTCATGACGCGTGGAGAACGATTGGAGTGAAATTATGTGTAAAGGTAGGGCAGCCGGGGTCAGCGCGACAAGATTGAAAGGGGTCCTACGGAAGACGTGGCGAAAACGATGACTTCGCCCACTTGAAAAAAATCCTCCCTATGGGATTTTATATCCTCCCAATTCCGACAATGAGTCTGCAAGTCTGTGTGCTCTTGATGCGAAGGCGGATACGCGCGGAAAAATGTTAGACTGACTCAGTCAATGTGTCGTCGTTGCGACAAACTTGAGTTGGTTTCTACGGAGTGTTAGGACGTGATGAAAATGATTGACATCAACTATACCGCTTGAAAAAAGAGGCCTCAGGAGCATATCCTGCGAATTTCGATGGTGGGCCCTTCGTCGCGGTCGTACTTGATTTGAAGGTGGACACGGATCATCGAGGTGTGGTCAGTGCTGAATTCGCAATTGAAAGCCTCGGCCTCGGATAAAGGGGCACGAGCGCTCATGACGGAAGGAGTGCAAGTGTC
This sequence comes from Meripilus lineatus, assembly GCA_027627245.1. NCBI lineage: Eukaryota > Fungi > Basidiomycota > Agaricomycetes > Polyporales > Meripilaceae > Meripilus > Meripilus lineatus. The sequence continues at coordinate 22,082 of JANAWD010000375.1, read as the reverse complement.
ACTGCGACCCGGGCCAATGATCGTGCGGCTACAGGGATTATCTTTTTCCTCCTCCGTGTCGAGTCTTGTTTGAGAGATTGATATTTCGATTATCAGGCCGTAGGGACACTTAGGCTCCATACAGAATTATCAGTATATCTCGGCCTTCCTCAATTGGCCCCAAACATTATGAATGTGTTGGAGCGGGTTCCAGCCGAGGGGCACTCTGTGCCTCCAAATCGGAAATAATTGTGCCCCCTTCCACCAGGGTTGGATCAAAAAAGCGCGAGATGCCCATGCCAAATCTGCCTCGGACTAGTGGATATTGTATTGGTGCACTATGTTTACAAGAAATAATTGTGTCTGAGATCCCAGGGCTATTTCGATCTTCGAGTTATTCTGCGAAAAGCAACAGGAGGACCACACTGTGTGAGATGCGCGAGTCAGATTTATATCGTGGTCTGAACTTGAACTCCTATAATATGTACGTACAGAGATGCTTCCTCCTCGAAACGAATTGTAGAAACCGTAGGCGAGAATGGCAGGCCGAAACTCCCTGACGAGCGCAGTGCAACGAAACTAGAGATATCGGCGAATACTGATGTTGTCGCTGTGTTTCCTGCGCTCTCTGCGCCGCGAGTTTAGGAAACATAAACTTATACCCTTATCCTGTATCTTACAAAACGACTTCGTCGCATAGCATCAGTATCCCGTATAGTGATAAAGGATCAAACGATACTCACTTGATTCTGAAGGCGACTGCCTGTGATATCTTATGGACTTCTTCGTTGATGATCCATCTGTGTTTGTGTTTGACAATGTACCTCGTACGAGGAAAATCAATCAGAGTCATCCGAGTCACTGATAAAGAGTCGAGTGCAGATGTCTCTGTGTCCTGCAATCCAATCCCTGGTATCCGACGGACGTCGGTTATCCAGCTCAACATAAATGGACACTTTCCAACGTAATGAAGGGACAAAACGCACTTTTTCTGACACTTTTTGCTGCAGTACATATAGGCCCTACACCCTTTGCACATTCCCATACGGTGGCGGGGTCGAGAATCTGTGCACGAACAACCATGCCAACAACACCCCTGAGCCTTTGACGAACAACGACCTGATCTCATGATGTCTCTGAACTTGTCCTTTTGCCTGCGCACTGCTGCATCTGCAGTGGCTTTCCTCAATCCAATGATGGCTCCGAAGAATTCCCAGTCCCTAAACGCGGATTTTGCTATGCTGTTGTCATCCTGAAGAGCGAGTACCTGGAGCTCAGTATGAATATTGCTCCAAGGAATCCGGCATGCCCGTGACAAGTTGGCTTTGATTGTGGTTGAGACATCGCTTGATCGAAATCTCTCAGCGACGTCCCATGTCAGGAAAGGGGAAAAAATCTCTGTTGTCGACCAGGGCAAGATCAATAACGAAAAACGGGAGTTCAAAGAGGCTGACACGTCCTCACCATACAACTCCTTGCGCCGCCATTGTTCACTCTCTTCAGCAGCCATGATAAGTCCTCGCCCGAGAAGGATGACAGACTGCGGGCAATGCGAGATAGCAATCATCGAGATTACCCCTGTACGCTTCATTGGTGGTATTTGAAGGCTATATATTGTTCTCATGAACACACTAATTCTATGACTCGAATCAATAACTCACAACATGTTTCGAAGGCAGACCTCAAGAATATCGTCGTCGTATTTGATATCTCCTGAGCAAAGCTGCCGCTGACACGCGATGCACAAGCTCTCCGATAAACCGTCAAATTGAACTTCTGGGAATTTGTCGGGACAAATGCCCAGTATATTGATGATATAAGCATAAGTTCGAAGATGTTTGTCGAGTTCTTGTGGTGACTGTAACAATGGGATAAGGCGCGATACCAGATCATCTGGGAGGATTTTGGATGCGTCTGTAGCACTGATGGCACCCGTTACGAGCGTATCCATTCTGATAGGGGCTCGTTAAATAGTCGCCGAGGACAGCGAGTAAACCGTTTTGGAGTTCCGTGTCATATTTTGGACCATAGGTCCAGATGAACAGTGATAAATGAACTTGTAATGAACCAATGGGAGGTAGGCGAGATCTTGAATACAAAACATAAAATGCTTGAAACGTCGTCTCGGTTTAAAGAAGACTAAAACCACACACCGAACGCGGCGATGAAGCACTGTCCACACGACCACCAAGGATCCGGTAATCTGTGGGAAGCTATTTGCAGGATCGTGCTCCCTTCCGGAACGGTGGTACGCTCGAAGCTCTCTGCCATAAACGAAGGAGCTTTCTGTGGTCCCATAGAACTCGGAACAACTTTGGGGCCAAGTTGAGCATCCGTTCGCAATGTCCGACATATTCACCGTGGCGGAACTTTATTGCGACCAGGGAGAAGTTCGAATGTCTGAGTGATGAACTTGAGGAGTAACATCGTATGTTGAAAGGACTATCGTAACCATCCGCAGTGAGATTAGATGTTCTTCGACTAAATACAGCGACTCACGCGAAAACCGAGGTCGGTTCGAAGTTCTCTGGATTGGTACAACGCCTCGTCATAAGCAAGCTTCATAGCGGCATCCGAGATCCTATGACGATATATGTTGAGCTTGTCTGGTGGATCACCCTGCATCAACATATAGAGACCATCTAAAATGTTTGGCAAGTTTGGGCTATGATCTGCGACTGCACGCCGTATATGCGCAGGTGCCGTTTGGGGGTGGTTCGCAAACACTGATGCGTATTGTTCTGGCGTCATTGACGGGGTAGCATCTGATAGACTTCCAGCAGTTAGTATGCTCATGATACCGTAGTACGTGTGGAGAAAGATTAGAGCGAAGTTGTGTGTAAAACTGGATGGCTTAGGCTGTCGCGACAAACTTGAATTGGTTGGTCCCTACGGAGTGTTAGAGGCAAAAGAACCTACTGGTGAGATATATCCTTCCAATCCAGAAACTGAACCTTTTGTGCTTGATGCGAGGAACTTGCACGAGAAGGTGAATCAGGGGCCTGTCCCTCAGGCTCCTCCTCTCCTCCGCAGTGCCTCGGCCTCGGACAATCAGGAACAAGCGCCCATAAATAAACAGCGAGTCGAGCCAAGAGACTCGGGGGATCCGGAGGGTCGGACTACTGCTTCCTACACGACATAAGTACCATTTTCCAGTGTTGTTCAGACATTGGCACCTTGCACTCACCCATCAGAAAGCCGACCATTGGGATGGCGGCCTGCTCGGAAGTGACTGGACGGAGCCAGCTGACGGTGGCTGTTACCATCTGACAATCATACAACTCCCGACGTTATGTCAGCAGAATCAAGCAGAGTCCCCAGAATCGTCTCTTGGTTACCACCGTTCAACTTGTCCTCCTTCAGCCAGCCCGGCCAGGAGAGAGACGATGACCGTCGTCTTCTCCGCCGTCAAACGCCAGTTCCTCGTTCACGGCCACTCAACTCGGGGTGTCTACAAGCAACCAAAAGCACAATGTCTCCCGGAGGAAGTCTTGACACACATTCTCCTTGACCTTACACAAAGGGATCTGCTAAATGTCATCCGGGTCTGTCGTTCATGGAACTGGGCCAGTGCCCAATTGTTGTACCACGGTCTCTACCTCCGCTCGCACAAATCAATGGTACTTATTGCGCGTACCTTTCGGAGCCGTCCTGCCTTGGGGGATATCGTCAAGATCCTTCGCGTGTCCACTCCGCAAAAGACCGCGACGAAACTGTGGCCACCAAACGTCCTCTGGTCTCAAAAGCCGTTTTCCATGGAGGGCCTTTTGGCGGAAATCCTTCACCACTGCACATTCCTGAAGGACTTCACTTTCTTCAGCCTCCCCAATACGAGAGTGTCATTAAACCTCGACCGAAGACTCCTGCGATCAACCTCAGTCGGGTCCCACCTCCACACTCTTTTTGTATCCACTCACGACATATCATCCAACTCCTTCCTCGTCCAGGGCGAAGGCCACTCCGAGACTATGGATTTCCCTTTCCCAAACCTCGACACTTTGGTTTTATTCCGAGTATGCCTCGGGCCACACCATCGATTTCCTCGCATCCCCCGCCTCCGGTCTCTCCAGATCTATTCACCCAGGTTCGCATACACACCATGGGATGATACGGACCCGGAGTTATCCATCCTTCACGACTCGTTCCCCATGTTGCAAGAACTCAAACTGGTTCTCATCCGAGTCACCATTGCCTCCTCAGGGCGTCTATTCAACGGCCTTCGCATCCTCGACCTCGAAGGTCCAGTCCGCACCGAGTTACTCCAAGAAATGAGCCACACTGAATTCATGGACAACATCCAATCACTTTCCATCGGTCCACAGTACTCCACCATCAAAGGCCTCTCACTCCCTACATTGCCCAAAAACATTCAATCGTTGGAAGTCAGAATCATCTTGAACCCCTCCGTATCCACAGCACTAGAAGAGTTCCTCATTTCCTTTCCATCAGCATCGAAAGAATGCGGGTACCTCCGACAATTGACGTTTTCTACACTACCAGCACCAGACTTTGTCCCGGACGAAGCTTTCACGGATGTGATTAACAAGGTTCAAACGTATTGTAAATCCCAGGGAATCACTTTTGCGATCCATGAGATTGACACGATTTGATTGGCATTGCCAGGAATGGCGTCATGGGGGTTATCTGGGGGAGGGCGGGGGTGACGTGGGGTGAGCTTCTTGGACGGACGGTACCGAGGTTGAAATTTCAATAATGTTTATATATAACCCCCTTCTAATATCCACCGTGTTGTGCCTTTCGTCGCACTTGCTGCTCCTTGCTGTCTTTATGTTATATCTGACTTATTCCCGTTCCCAATGGACATACTCATATGCATTTTCTCAGTTCTCACCAGACATATTGTTGTCATTTTTGCGTTTTGCGAGACTCATTGCCAAATCCGATTGGAGCAGTTTTCTTAGTACGCAGTGCAATTCAAGAAAACAGCAATGTAGTTTTCGAGGTTGTCAATTGTAATGTGGCTCGCATTCCTTCTATCAACAGTCTCCGCACAAGCACTGTTCGAAACATGCACCGAACAAGACACGAATATCGCAGAGCTTGGATGATATGACATTCTTGGATAGATAATTGGAGCTTGCGTGACAAACATGAAAACAGATGACCGATTCCGACGAGCTGAAACCTAGACTACATCGACGACGAGAAACAAAAACAACACACCGAATCGCCGAATCCACACTCTAGTCATGATCAAATAAAATCCAACCCACGAACAGAATGCGTGTATGCGTACTACCTCCTGAACACGATCGCGACCTCAAGCTCAAGCCCAAGGATTATCCTCACTTCCCAACGCATACGAATCTACAAATATCCGTGCATGAGCCGGAGGAGTTACAGCCCTCGCAATCGTCTCCACCGCTTCCTCCTCTACCTGCAGCACCGCACCAAGATCTCTACCATCTTCCCCTCGACCACCAGAATCAGGATCAGGATCTTCAACCTCAACTTCCCCCTCCACCCTCCCTTCATCCTCCTCAACAACATAACCCCTCCTATACACCTTCCGAAGACCATGTGGCCGAACCGCAGGTTCTCCTTTCCGTCTCTCATGCGTCATCTCAGCTTGAAGCGCGCGATTATCCTCTACGATTAGATCCACCGCGTCAGGTGGGAGAGTAGAATGGTCATTGTCAGGTTCGGGATGAATCGACGAAGATGGTTTCCATCGATCTCGAGGACTTCCGCCTTGTGAAGGCGAAGGCGTCGCGAGGGATGAAGAAGAAGCCTGGTCGGGTCCTTGAGATGAGATAGTTCGAAGACGAGGAGTCAGATTCGGGGATGGAGTTTTCGCTTTCGTCCTCGTCCATTGCAATCGAAGTTCTCCTTGCGAATGCGAATGGGATGTTGCCGTTGTAGCGTTGTCCCATCGATCTTGTTCCTTGTCGATTACGGCTTGCCTCATCGAAGGGCTGTAAGTATTTTTGCCGTGTCTACTACCGCCGTTATTCGAAGAAGCGTCAGAATCGAATCGGGGTCTTTGGAAGTTCCCCACTGCTCCGTATCCTTCTCGACTCGACGAACCCAAAATTCGACCAAGCCCAGGTCCAGGTCCACGACTCGGTGACACAAAAATCCCTCTCTCGTCCCTCAAAATCCTCTCCTCTTCATTCCAAACTCTAATCCTCGCCTCCTCATTACTGATATCCACACAGGGATAATTATAATCCCCAAATATATACTTCTTACTATGCTCATATAGCTCTTCGTCTTCATCGTCGAGGTCGCCAAACGGCAACTCGAACCCTCCTTCCTGTGTAGATCGCAGCCCAAACAAAGGATCCTCGAACTGTTGCGGGCGTAAATCCGGAGCGATATGCACGACATCGTCAGCCTGGTCGTCGAGTAAAGGAGCATAGACTTCCTCTCCCTGGTCAGGCCTTCCAGTCACGTACTCAATAGCCCTATTGAGCCTTCGTTCTCCGGCTCCAGGAGGACTATTAGCAGTCTGCGGTAACCAATACTTGCGTTTTCCGCCTTGACTGTAACGCAGACCTGCCCTGATACGTCGGTCCCTCCCGGCGCCCTGGTGGATCTGTCCTTCGCTGGGCTCGAACTCGCGATAATCCATCCCTTCTCCGCGAAGCGTAGCTTTTGAATCTTCCACTACGTCCTTGAGACCAAAGGCATCCCTGAATGCGTAATAGATTGGCATGCGAGCGACGAATTTGGCAAGAGGGTCGACATAATCTCGTGTTGAGAACGCGTACTGATGTGCAATAGCGAAGAAAGGCATTTCGAGACAGATCAAAGTATCTGTGAGACCTAGAGAGATATGTTCAGGGTCGGTGTAAGGTCCCAATTTGGTGATGGCGCCAGCGGCGACGAGAATTGAGATGAATAAGGACTGCCAGAAGGAAAAGAAGAGAATGCCTTTGACGCAGAGGAACTTCGGCATAGGTCTGAATGATCGGTATGAGACGGACTGGAACGCGCGAAGGAAAGATACAGATAGCGTGCTCACCGGAAAGGCTTGAGGTCGTCGTTGACACACATCCAGAAAATGGCGAGACAGTAGAGGCTCATACAGATACTGATGTTGTAAACCAAGCTGACATACAAGTATCCAGAGTCCGCTCTGAGATCTCCCTCTCTGAATTGGCCGACTGCCTTGAGGATGATGGTTGCAAGTGCCAAGATAGGTTTCACCTGTACGTATTCTGTATGAGGTTAGTGCGAGGAACAGTAAGTCAGATGGTATAACGGTATGGACAAAGGGACGAACGTAGAACTCCACGCTTGAGGAATAGGAACGTATAGGGATCACTGACGTCCACCTCTCTCCAAAAGATATTCCCTGGGAAAACCGGGTACTTGGGTGGGCGGCCATGCAAGAGGATAAGGAGAGATCGTTCTCCACCGAGATAGGCAACGAGGAGGTCAAAGAAACAATAGATAACAAAGGCCTACACAGAGACTGTAGTGATGAGTATTGAGGTGTCGGAGGTGTGTCCTATTCGGGAGAACGTACCTCGTAGACGTCGCGAATAGCGTCAATAAAAAAGGCAGCCTGTACAGAAAATAGGGAGATAAAGGACGCGATGGCGTATAATGGAACCATGACCATGATTCTAATGACCATCCTAAGACCAAGAAGACATGAGCGAGGATTCCATACGACGCGAGCGGGGTGGTGACACACCTCTGGAGGATAGGTTTCCGATAATTCTTGAGTTGCAAGTAGATAGACGTTGCGGAGACGATAGTTGCGATCACTGTCGCGATACCTGCCATGATCAAGACAGGAAGAGGGAGTGCAGAGCCCGAACCCGAGCCCAAGTCCGGAAGTAGAGACAACATAGCTGATCAAGGACTTTGCGAGGCCGTAGTCATGGAGCCAAGAGGCCGATGGAATCGTTAACGAGGTATATGGCAGTCGTGAGGTGAAGAGATTATGGCCAAGAGAAGGAGTTTTGAGAGGAATGTGTGCTGCGAAGAGGCATATGGATTGCAATGGGAATGGTTGTCTGCTCCAACCCGGCCCAGGTGGCTGCGGCCTGCGCTGCCGATCCGGGATCAGTCACACAAACGTCACAACCCCCACGGACCTAGACCCAGGCCCATCTGTCTCCGCCTTCATGACTCATGAGAGGTTCTTTCTCTTTCACAATCCCTGTATCTATCCTTTCAAGTGAGTTCTGTTAGATACGACCGGGAACTTTCACAAGGTAATATCGAATCACCACTACGGAGGTCACTCATTTGAAACCGGTCTACAGCACCAGCACCAGCACCAGTAGCATTTATCCTTCTTGAGGCCAAGTTTTCGGAGAGCCAGTATCCAGTGTTCCGCGTCTATCGATCGCAGCATGCCAACTCGACGCTCAGACGAGAAGCTGCAGAAGAGTCTTTCCAGACATTATGTCCCCATTCGCCTCCCGGGACGATATCGATGCTGCGTGCCCAGTTCCAAGCGATGTTATCAGACATCACACTGACATGCTTCTCAACCGCGCACACAGAGTCAAAACAGATCCGCAATAGTGGCCTATCTTTAGAGAGGAAGCATCTGAGTACCGCCTTTCGTTCTCGTCCTGATACCTCTCATGGCAATGGGAACTTTTCAGGGTGATTATCCATAACCCGACCGAAGTAGGGGCTAATAAACCACCATCGTATCCTCCTCGGTTGAATTAATCAGGAAATGTAGCCTTGACCAGGTAACTGGCAGAAGGGTCATTGCAGATCATCAGTATATATTTTTGATCCTCATTGTACTCTTCGACAAGGTACTGCATTACGCCCAAGATTCTCTACGCTCGATGTGAGCTTTCGCGTTCTCTTCTCAACCAGCGAAAACTGACCCAATCAATCTAGTGCAGAGCCTCCCCATGGCGGAAAGCGCGGATTTCGGCTCTATTCAACGTTGACCCTCGGGAGTCTCGCTGGAACCGGAAGTTGCCTTCGGGTTGACTCTCAATTTTGTTCCTGGGTTCCTACGTTCTTTCTCTCTGTCCAGCAACAACGCTCAAGGATTATGACGGAACGCCCAGACCAGCCAATGCCGCTATTCCCTGGCTAGGGTGATGATCAAGCGTGTTGTTTCTATGGTGCTTTTTCGCTCAGGATTGCCGCAAATGCCGTCTTGCGAACTTTGAGTATAAGTGCTTATTTTATACTCATGAAGAAGGTTCTCGTCCCTTGTCTATCAAGAACAAGTGTCATTGTTGAGGTCATCGCTATGCATCGTTGACAAAGCGCAATATGTTTCCAAGGACCCTTTGCAACATACGGTTCATGAATCTTTCGTTGTTCGTGTTGTCTCAATGGCTCGCTATTGGTATGTTCCGGGTTGTCTTATGCAAAATAGTCTGGTGTAGCAATGCGATTAGTGGGTATGCTATGTACGTTCTACAGAATGGAAGACCAACTACGATAGATTCCCGGGTAGACATGATATAGTAAAGTGAGAGAGACGCGGTACAACAGAAGAAATGGCGCGGCCATTGTATGAATCCATGAGATCGTAACCTGTTCCAACAAAAGAAAAGAAAGAATCCACCAGTCCGAGCATAAAGAAAGAAAGAGAAAATCAGTCGTGGGCATATTAAATGCACGTCATCCCTTCCAACCACCGCAAAAGTCCTTCATATAGAAATGGTATCATCATCCATCATTTCCCTCTCAAATTCCTCAACTGACTCTGAACTTCTCTGATATCCTTCCTGTTCCATTCGCCTCTCCACTGCGACGTCCCCGTAACCCAGATCCGAGAAGACCTCGAGAAGGTCGGTGGTAGATCAGGGTTATCCGAATAATCCAACGATATCGTCCGCATTCTCTGTGATTGTGCGGGATACTGATCCAATGGCGAAACATGATGGCGACCACCAGCAAAGACGAGCTCTGCTGGAATGTTCTCTCCGAGAGTTCTAGTCAACTTTGCCATCTTCTTTCTGCGGACCTCTGCGGGGGTAGGGAAGACAGGTGTGACGGGGGTGGGAAAGTCTCTTGGAGTGATGGGTGACAAAAGGACGTTGTGCGTTGAATTTGTACGTGATAGGGTAGATTGTGGGATGCGTCTGTCAGAGGGGCTACTGGGACTGTGTTCAGACGGAGGACGAGGGGGCGTGGCGTATCTGCAGACCGACGCGGTCTGCTCGAGAATGATTTCGGTGTTGGAAGGACATCAATACTGGAACGTGATGGAGGGAGTGTGAGGGATGCGCTGGATGAGTTGCTTGATGAGGAAGCGTAAAAGTCTTTTGGCGCAGGGCGAGCAAAGACGGAGGCGTTTCGGCGAGACGATTTGATCCTTTTGAGAGCCGCGGTATCGTCTGGCTCGAGAAAGAGGAAGGATTCTGGTTCTGCTAATTGGGGTGTTGTACCGAGTACAGCACCGAGTTTTCGCGTTGAACGAATGAGCCGAGAGCGCTGCTCAGAGTCGAGATGGTTCCGGGTGGGTGGGAGGGTTGGTTCGGATTCGAGGTAGCTTGTGGTGGCTGTGATGCTGCTCATGATGATGACACTGATGATGAAGGGGTATTGGGAAATGTGGTATCTGAAGAAAGGGTATGTGGCGTAGAAGATATATGGTGTACAGGGAAGAGAGAAAGGTCTGGTGTACCCAGCACACCTGAGGATGAGGTCCGAAGGGTTAAAGAGACTGAAGAGTTAAGGAGTGGAGATAGTTATAGAGAAACAAGAAGCCTCATGGCAGAAGGGACAACAGGCGACAACATGTGCGAGAGACAATTGTCTCCGAGGACAGCAAGTGTTTGGTCTCTTATTGTGTCGCAGGTCCAGCCTATGTTGCTATCTCGTCGGAACAATAGTCCCACATCTAACCTCCCAACAACGCCTTCCTTCCTGGGATCGGCACTCCCCGGCACCACGGCTTACCCAGCCGACACTTTGATCTCTTGGGCAAAAGCAGGCGCATCATCAACGCACTCACCAGAGTGAAGCAACATATTACTATGATTGCATTGCGCAGGTAGCACAGCGCAACCGAGAAGGATGGGAGCCATAAATGAGAGCAACGTCGGGGAGAGAAAGGGCCTCTGGGCACACAGTCAATACACCCAAACACCCATCAACAAATACGCGCCTCGGGTCGCGCCGTCGGTGTGGGGAAACGAGGGACATCAATTCACTCCTCAAGCCAAGGTCGTGCAACTTTACATTTTACCTCCATACGTCTCTCTCCCAAGCATCGGCGGTCCATTCACACCTTGTTCTGGTATGGCTTTGGAGAACTTGTCGTGAGAGAGGTCTTCTCGTCGCTTGCCTCCTGAAGCTCTCACTGGTGGGCCACAGAATATTTGCCATTGCTTCGGTCTGCGAGGACTGTTCAATTTTGACCCGTGCGGGCACCACGGATGCTCTGTTATGATAATCTCGAACGGAATTGGGCAAATGTCAGCGACGGCGTTGCGCCGTCCAATCATCGTCGTACTCAATGGCGGGCTACAGCTCGACGATGGACACTTATTACCATCCGAGAACCAATCAAATCAACTAGTATCGTTTTATCTTACTGGTACCGACTGACGGAATGATCAGGTATATGTTTTCTGAGCTCATCTTCCGCTTATTTTTGCCTGACCTCTCTTCGAGACAGCTGAACCCTTTGGTACACATTGTGTGAAAACCCACAACGCGGCGCCGTTGGGTTAAGTAAATAAGAATTGGGGTTTGTTCCTCAACGCACATCGCCCGGACTTCCTATTGCAAGTGTTGCAAATGTGGCTTTTAATCTCCAAAGCCCACGAATGGACTCACCCTCTCTAGGTTTAGACTTCCAGCCACACATTCGCAATTCCAGGCAGCTCCGAGCAATATTGTTGACGACTTTCTGGTCTAATTGACCCTACGGATCCAAGATATTTCTCAAGACAAACCCTGAAATTTCCCCACCTAACCCCATTGTTCAGCCCGGAGTTCACTGACCGTGTACTTTTCACCCCGGTTTAAATCCATTTTTCGACGCGCTTCCTACTCACGGGCTTCGGAAACTCCGGACCTGCACGTCTATTTCTAGCCTTGAGCGATCTTCGTAGATCCCCCATAGGCCATCATCGATTCCTTCAACTGATACTCCCATGGCTCACCCTACCTCCTCCAATATCTTTGTTCCTTCCAAGGCCTGGTGGAAATCTGCTGTTGTGTACCAGATCTATCCCATCTCGTTCTTTGACTCCAATGGTGACGGCCTCGGGGACCTGAATGGCATCTACGCGAAACTGGATTACCTGAAGCAGTTGGGTATCGACGTTCTTTGGCTTAGTCCGATCTACCAGAGCCCTTTGGCAGATATGGGCTACGATATGTTCGTATCTGTCCATCGTTGCAACGAGCTATTCATAGTAACTTTTTAAACGTTTCATCGTAGCTCTGATTACTGCCAGATCGATCCACGGTACGGAACATTAGAGGATTGGGATCGGCTTCTCGCGGGTGTCCATCAGCGTGGTATGAAGTTGATGTGAGTTCCGACTTGTCAATCAGCCAACCAACTAAATGGCGGTTTCAGTATGGATCTTGTCGCAAACCATACGTCAGATGAAGTTTGTTTTTTCTCCCTTCTGTGGTACTCAAGTCAGCTGATCGTTCTCCAAGCACAAATGGTTCGCAGAATCTCGAGCCAGTAAGGATAGCCCGAAACGCGATTGGTATGTATGGAGGCCGGCAAAGTATGACTCTGAGGGGAACAGGCTACCGCCCAACAATTGGAAGTCGGCATTCCAAGGTGCGAAATCTGTTATCTATACTTGATTCACAGACGGCTACAACGATCCCTATCTTCAGGCTCTGCTTGGGAGTACGACGAATCCACCCAGGAATATTATCTCCATTTGTTTGCTTCGAAGCAACCCGACTTGAACTGGGATAATCCTGATGTCCGAAAGGCAATCTGGGAAACAATGCGCTTCTGGCTTGATAGGGGATGCGACGGGTTTCGGGTATGTAGTCCACAAATTCTTCAACTTTCCAAACCCGTGGCTCATCGATGCTCTAACTCATAGATGGACGTTATCAACCACATTTCGAAAGTTGAAGGATTGCCAGATGCTCCGATTATCTATCCGGAATACCCGTACCAACCTGGAACTTTGCATTTCATCAATGGGTAGGCCAGGCTTTACCCTTCTTCTAAACGATAATGCTCACTGATTCTTGTTTTAGACCTCGTGTTCATGAGTACCTTAAAGAGATGAACCAGCAAGTTCTATCACGTATGTCCCCGTGCTGCCTTGAAACCTTGTACCGAATGCCTAAATCCTCGCAGATTACGACATCATGACGGTTGGGGAAACGCCGGCATCTCACGACCCCGACGAACTTGCGGAATACGTACTACCCGAGAATAAAGAACTGCAAATGGTGTTCCAGTTCGAACTCACCCAAATCGACGCCCTTCGTGACGCCAGCGGTGATATCGAGCATCTCATCCATCGACCTTGGAAGTTGACAGAGTTCAAATCTATTGTTGAGAAGTGGCAGGTCTATGGCCGTGACAAAGGGTACTGGAATGCGTAAGTTTCCTTGTTCTTGATTAGCCTTATCGCAGGGGAGTGATTGGGGATTGTGTTTGTAGGCTTTATCTTGAGAATCACGACAACCCGCGCTCCGTTTCGCGATTTGGAAATGATTCGCCACAGTGGAGGTCTGCGTCAGCCAAATTGCTCGCGATCCTGCAAGTTACACAAAGTGGAACTTTGTTCGTATACCAAGGAGAGGAGATCGGAATGAAGAATATCCCTAGGACTTGGGACCTCTCGGAGTACAAGGATATTGCAAGCATCAATCTGTACCAGGAGTAAGTTATTTTGTGCTCGTTTCCGTCCCCGTTTCATCATGTTCTCTGTTCAGGAATTTGGAAGTTCGACAGCGTATTTTTGGCACAGAAGAAGTCGATATGTCAGACATTCTGTACGCGCTCCAACGAAAGGCCCGGGACCACTCTCGAACACCCATGCAGGTACGATCGCATATCTTCGTCTAATTACGTCTAACCGAGTGAATTATCATGACGTCAGTGGGATTCTTCATCGCATTCTGGATTTACCACTGGTACCCCCTGGATGCGTGTCAATGACGACTTTTCCGAACAATGGAACGTAGCCGATGAAACCAAGGACGCGGATAGTGTCCTTACCTTTTGGAAGGAGTGCCTGGAGATACGCAAGCAATATGACGTCCTCGTAAGTCCATCCTCATTTCAGTCCGTTCCTGCATTACACTAACACGTCACGATGAACGGTTCCGATAGATCTACGGCGACTTTTTCTCACTACTCCCTGAACATCCGAAACTCTTCCTCTACACGAGAACCCTCGGATCACAATTCGCTCTTGTCCTCATGAACTTCTCGACAGAGACGATCAGTCTCCCTCGAGGAGTTTCCGAAACTAACGGAATGAAACTTGTACTCCATAATTACCCCACCCTTGACGACCCTACGACTTTGCGAGGATACGAAGGACGAGTGTACATCGAGATCGATACCGATGCTGAATAGCTTTCTTGATTGTTTCAATAGATGCCAACAACATTCTGTAGTTGTACTGTGTATTCTAGATGGTTGTTTTCTTTGTGTACTATGTCTACAATGGTGTACTAGAGGTTCTGGGTGCTGATTTCTTCCCGGCAAATGAAACATATAGACTTCCAATGATAAAGCTCAGCCGTGATTCATGCGAGCTCGATATGACTGGTGAATTCTTCGTGAGTCTGACCAGTGGTAGGTCGCGTGCCAAGTGATGGAATTGGGTGCTGAGGTGGAATATCGGATGCCAAAGGCCTAATGAAAGCAAAGTAAGTTGCGTACAAAGTTATGGAGACAAACAGTGGGCAACCTGTGCGTGGTGTTCGTGGTTTTCAGTCGGAGAAGAGAGGTCACAGCGGCTGAGGAAGCCATCGTGCTACGTATTGTATTGGTCGTATGTCAATAACGATAGAAAAGGAAAGGTACCTGAAGATGCAGGCTGATTGTGTCTCGACAAGTGAGAACGTTTGTAGATCGTGTATCAACGGCTTTGCTTACCGGGCTCAGCGAATGCAATGTTCATTGTGGCTGTGTTCGGGATCAGTCAAGAAGCCGTGAATACGTTATGTCCATCGGTTGTACGGTACCGTTCAAATCCAGAAAGGTGAAGACCTTCAAGATCGGAGGGGTGAACACCCATCACATACGCCACTTTTATCGAGAATCATGCTCACCAACATGGGGATATTCACACACAGCGTCACGACAAGGTACCCCACCCCTTGGCGAGATAGCATTGTCCACAGACGGGAAGACCGAGGGGCATGCTGCCGCCACAATCCGGCGACTGTAAGCAGCAGAATGATGCTGTCCCATAGGATGGCTGACAGCAATAATGATAAACCCGGGTTCATATTCGCAAAAGGGATATTGTTCTCACTATATGCATAGAAGAACACGGCGATGGGACTCTCCCGGATCGTGATTGGTTTGAGTCCGCTGCATCCCGGACCTTTCCCGTTCCAAGTGAGATGCATCGTGATGACTGAGACTGGAGATGCCGAAGATATAAGTGAATAGGCTGAAATATCACCCGAAAGGAATGCGAACCTCCGACACCAAGGGCGATTTGAATCACAGCAAGAAATATGAGGGTCATTAGTCCGAAGATATTATTCTTCCAAAGCGCGATACTTGAAAGCGGATTAGAAGTGATGATGCGAGATGGCGACTAAGACTCACGGACGAAGCAGGATGTTTGTACTGGAGCAGACCGTGACAATGCTAGTGAGAACCTGGAGCAAATCAGAATGATCCAAAGGTAAGTTGTATCGCTCTCTTGCGCATACCGGTAGCATTTTGACAAGGCCTGGGATACAATTATCGTATCGCGAATATGATGGAGGATGATCCGCACAACTCACCTATTGGACAGGTATTGCGTGGGGTCGTCGAGTTCACAACGAAACTGAGATTCATGGGGTTGCGAGAGAACTTTCAGATAGCAGAAACTGCCTCGAACAAACCACCACGAACAATGACACGGAGGTAAGCATTGCAATATAGCGACCGAGGAGATACGGAAACTACGAGATTATGAGTAAGTGACGATGAAAGACCAGAGAGGTAATTACATGAGACAAGGAGACCTTGAGCCTCCGCGAAAGAAGAACACCTTCCATGTTGCGGAAGGTCAGGAAAAAGTACCATCTCATTCGCATCATTAGCTGGATTTGTATATATGGAGCACCATGGGAAGACTCACAAGTAGACACCGAGGAGGACATTAGATGCCCTAGTTGTGATGTGCGCACAGAGGGCTTGCACACGAGGACTTTTCCAATCAACCATTGCGAGAGAATCCAGAGATAGAGAAAGTTGGGGTAATTCTGAAGGGAATGCATTTCAGGGGTCATCTTATATCTGGACACAATATGGGTCTGACAAGATGACGATCAAACGATTCCACCATCGAGTCCCCAAAGGTATCATGCTGCCCGTTCAGAGACTCGGGATTTGTAGACACCTTGCCAGAATGGGAACGAATCCTGCAACGCCCAATGAGAATAGAGGTCATGAGAACGCTTGAAAATCCCACCGGGGCCATTGTACCTCCTCTTGAAACTTGAGTACCAGAATGCCCGCGAGCGAATCTAAAGATGGAGTCAGGTGTCAAACGTGTGCATGTTCCAATATGGGCGCGCGGACTGGTTAAGTGTAAGTCTGGAAACGATCCTGCGATGACATCCCAATATGTTTCTTTCCGAGTGTTATAGTTAAATGAGACCAATACGCACCCTGTAATAATTGCTGAAAGCATTAGAACCTGGGCCCTAGTTGCTATGATGATGACAGAAAGAAATGTGTTTGTGCCTGGATAAACGCCATGTAGGTAATAGATATGCGGGCCGAAGTATTCTAGAAGTGATGTTGTAGAATCCAAAGCGAGGTTCCTGCAAGTTGCCGTCGAATCTCTGTTCGCGGTTGTTACAATGAATTTTGACAGATGGGCCACCGATCTTACTCAAAGTCGGATGGTCACCCAAGGAACATCCTCCTGAAATCTGTGCTCAGGTTTGAACCATTGAGCAAGGAATGACCTATAGAGTGACATGGATACTAGAAAGATAGAGAGTTTGGTGAGTCTACGAAGTATGTCGGACAGAAGAAACGCCTACGACTTGATCGGGTTCCAAGTCCCGCGCCCCGGGAATTACGACACCGATACGACGGAGGATGAGAATGTGAGAGTCTTCAGATAGCCAGGGGTTAAAAACGTCGAAGTTTGGTAGTCATGAGTTGATGCTGAATGTTATTTGATCATCTGAACGCGTGCCCACTTGTGGATTTAGGCTTTTGGAGTCGGAGAACCCACTGGCAATTCGGCTCCGGGTCATGCGAGCTTTCCATGCTGAACTTCGCTCACGAAACTAGGACTGGCTCAAAGCTCATGAGATATTGGTAGCGGCAATATTTCGAGGGGCAGTGCTATAGAGTCCAAACATCTGAGGAACGACGACGTTCCGATACCCCGGTCGAGGATTGCAGGGAGGAGGGAGATATTTTGTAATGAGTCCCAAAATGGCTTTTAGCCGCCTTGGTTATGTAACGAGGACATTTTGTGCGTGACAGAGCGTGTGAATCTATCACGTAATGAGACGGCTCCCGACTGAGGTTGCTGGCATTCTGTGTGCGCAAGTCGCTCAACAAGCCCGCCCTCGAAAGCAAAATAATCTCTGTCCCACAGGACCCCTGGACTTGTCACTTTATGGATGCGACGCATATACGAGCGGTCATACTTCAACGTTCTGTATGGTGATTATTATCCCTGAAAGATACGACTGTGGTACATCGTATAGTTTATCATCTCTTTACTGTCCCTGGCAGCCTTTGGTAAGCTTCGTGTCATACGAATCATCTCCAGAAGGAACTACCGAACTTTTGCAAGTGTCGAGTCATGCAGGGTCATGAACGGAACTTCGGACCATTGAGGAAAACCGCTCAGAACTGGGAGAATCTCGACAAGATCCTCGATCAATATTGATCAATGCCAAAGGATCTGGGGAGTGTCGAGCTGTCGAAGTTCAAGCGCTTGAACAAATCACGTAATGCAGCGGATATAACGGCAGCGTGATCGTGAGTCCTTGTGCTCGGTTTGGTACTGTACTCGTTTGTGCCACACCACCATGCCAATGCACGCAAGCTGTTCAAACAGCTTAACCTCAGAAAGCGAAATAATGTTTCCAGATTTCTCTTTCGAAGCGACTCCGAGGTCTTGACAAGGGTGGGTCATTTCTCGATGATCTGGCAATAGGACGATTGGATCGAGCTGAGTCAATTCTCCTAGGACGAGTCCCCCCACTATCCTCGACTTTCGCAGGCTCACATCGACGTCCGGATGAATAGTGGTTATGGCGTTGCTATCCACCCCCCCAGTGACGGACTTCAAACTTCGTGTTTGGGAATTCTATCTCGAGTTGATTCTCGATTAGGCTCATGGCTCATGAAGAGAAGTCACGGCGGGCATGGTGTTGTCGACATGGGTCATGATACGTCATCGCCAGCAAGAGCTTGCAATCCTGTTGTATCCTCTCTGTTGTCAAGGCGCCGCTCTACTTCACCGTATGATTCAACACTCCGGTTCGTACCGTCCGCCCTCTTCAAACAATCAGTTTTCGAGGTTGATATTGTATATGTTCCCGCCATCATTGGTTCCAAATTTAGCTCAATCGTCAAGGCGTTACTTCGTGTCAACAAACCTTTACTCCATAATTCGTATTTCCCTTCCGGAACCTGGACTACTGAACAAGAGAGCGAGTCATCCTTGTTTTTTGTTGGCATGCTGTACTGGTCTCTCATGCCACTTCTGGTTAGCGATGTCAGATGTCCTCGCCACAACCAATGAGGTACTGTGATCTCCTTATGGCTCCCTGGCCTCTGGCATTCGGTAGCCTCGTCCTTCCTTGCTGACGTCAAAATCCTGCCCACGCCTAGAGTCCATATCCAACCGTTGACTCGGCAATAGCAAACAATTAACAGATGGCTTGTTCTCCGGGTAGTGGTCTCCTGAATGGAATTATCATGCCAGGGCGTACCTTTGGTGCTGTCGCCAGCTCAACGACTGTATCCTCGGTCACGGTTTGACGGCTAAGCGATTGGTGGGGATCCACGCGCTAAGAGGTGAGTCGTGCCTGGTCTTTCTTGATATTTTCTGCCTCCTTCTTTACCCTATTCAGTGCCTGATTTCTTTTGTCATTCCATCAGTGCTACCTCCGTTTCACCTTCCATGCGTATGATCATTTGCTTTGTGGCCACGCAACCATTGGGTGTATCTCCTTTCTGTCTATCACGCCACAGCTATTGTTGTTCTCAAAGCGGCATCGTAAAACGAGTGGCGGTTTACATATAAATGTGCTAACTATACTGGAATCCGCACATCGCTACTTCATACTTTCTCCCAGTGCGATCGCCACCATGGATGCAGCTGGTTCTGCCCAACCTCGATTGTCCTTCTCTGAGCTTTCTTTGCCTCGCTCTTCACCATCTGGTATATGTTCCCCACTTATCCTGACACCGGATGGGCCTCATTTCAAGGAACTTGTGAGTATCACATACCCCATCCTGCTTTCGAAGGGGTTGCTGAGCGTTACGGCGATCAATCAGTCTCCAATGTCATCAACAACGAATGTCCAAACACCACTACCTCTAGATTCCAAGGTGAGGTTTTCCGTGAATTGATATGAAGCCGATCCTCATCTGGCAATTACCGCACAGCACGAAACTCTAAACCGACTGGGTACCTGTGCTGAAGGGTGGACCGAAGTCGACATGGCCCTCCGCTTGCGCAATGACACTGAGTTCCGTAGTCTCACGAGCGATATGGACAACCTCCTGGTCTTTGTACGCATCCACCTTATGTACAATGAGGGAGTATTAATCACATACACGTTATAGGCTGGTATCTTTTCCGCAGTCCTTACAGCATTCAACATCGAGTCGTACAAGAATCTTCAGGAAGACCCTCTTGACGTCTCCTTAAAGTTCTTCGCTTTAATATCTCGGTCTCTCAACGAGAGCAAGGCCACCGAAAACGGAGTCATCGATTCAACCTACCCCTCCCCAATCGACTTCTCTCCGTTCAAACCAAACAGAGCCCATGTCCGGATCAATGCGCTCTGGTTCGCAAGCCTCGTCTTGAGTCTTGTGACAGCGGCTTTGGCCATGCTCATCAAATCATGGCTCGGAGAGTCTCACCCCAAAGATTGGCTTCCTCCCGATGAGCGTGTCCGCCTGCGATATTACAGGCAAGAGGGTCTTCGCCGGTGGCGCTTCTTCGGATTGGCTGGCTCTTTACCTATCATTCTCCATCTCTCGCTCGTCCTCTTTCTGATTGGACTTGGCGAGTTTACTCGTTTATTGAATCCAGTGGTGGGATGGGTTACGAGCGGGCTAATGATCGCTTGGTTCGTAGTTCTAATCTCCACATCCCTCTCTCCAGTATTCTTCCCTCAATCGCCCTTCCGTACCCCAGTCATACTGTGGTGCGTATGCTGGGTCATCAAGACGTTCCGCGCGCTTTGCGTTCCGCCCAGGATGGGGATGGAGCTCCCGAAATTTGGCCTGGACGATACTGGACATAAATTCCCTTTTAACCTAGAACCCAGAGCATTGGCTTGGGCGGCTTGTTACATCCCAGATCGGAGTGTAATTGACGCCATTGGTCGATGTCTGTTGAATTCCAGGATTGGTATCGTCGTGGAGTGGATTGAGGAAACTCTGAAGTACCGTGCTCGCCAGAGCCGTCAAGCCTTTCCCTATAGATCTATTCCCACCTCTGATGACCTCGTATACACGGCGGCCTCAACTATTTTCGATGCGTTGGAACGAGCAGTCGGGTCTACGGAGGATTTCGCGGATGGTCTTCCTGCCGACATGAAAGAGGCGATGGTCTCCATCCTCAATGTGTTCGCTCAGACACAAGTAGGCTACAATCTCAGATTGACCAAATTCTTGGATCGCCTATTCTCCATGGACAAGGCCGTGAAGCGAGACCTCATCCGCGATGTTTTCGTACCAATGACATGCCCTATTCCTACGGATACCCCATGGATTTCAGACGCTGCTCGTACGTGATTATTCTCATGACCCCTTTGTCATATTCTCACCCTTTTCTGGGCTAGTTTCACGCGATATCCTCAAAATCATAATGGAAATTCACGCCGAAGAATCGTCCTCAATTCCTCACACAAAGCTCATGGGGGCAGCTCTCAAATTTGCCCTTTGTTGTACAGATAAAGTACTGGACGATCTGAGGGAGGAGTTCAGCTCCAGTCTCCAAGCACCATTTTCGAACATCTCCGAGTTTCTTGGAGGTGCTTGGAGCACATCGGAATATGGCAAATGGTGCAGCCCGTTGTGTGTTGTGTTGGACAAGAGGGTCCCGGGGATAGTCACTGAACAGATGAAGCGCGCCTTCATGTAGTAGCTTTCCAAACGTTCAGTGCAATTTGGGATGACGTACCTAGCATAATCGAATCACTGCACTTACATGGCATCGTTGTCCATGCCATTGGATTGGGTCACCCTACTCCGTGGACCTCATACAAACTTGACGACATATTCGAGAGACTTATCGAGGATCCGGATATAAAAACAACGATTAATATCACTCGAGAACCGTCATGTATATGAGAGGTGTTCTGCCGAAGACGTACCCTAACCCTAAGGGTTGAAACGTTGACCAAGCGCCAGCAAGCGCCCGCCCCGGTAAACTTTTTTGATTGCTCCTGGCAACACCCTTGCTCTCAAGCTTCTCAAGATCTCAAGTCTTGCCTCCGTATCGCCGTCCAGTAATTACTACTGACGGGGTCCACTGGTAGCACCTCTTGTTCCGAGCCTTTGCATCACAACAAGACACATCACGCTTGGCCATCACAATTTGCGGCATGAGGCAGTGCTGGGTGCCGGTGCTTGTGCCAGTGTGAAGTCACGTTTTAATGCAGTGCCCATGAGACGGCTCTACTTGCATTGGCATAGAAAATTCCCTCTTGACCTCTTCGCCTTGGTCTCANTTTCCCTTTCACTCTCCGATTGCAATAGGACTGTACCACTTCTCGTACTACAGTATGCTGAATCTAATGGCCAGGTA
>JANAWD010000374.1:18756-41042 GCA_027627245.1 Meripilus lineatus | reverse complement strand
CGTTCCTAGGCCGTCGCCCGCGTCCCTCGCTCCTGTCGACCGCATCATCCCTTCTAAAGTCCCCCGGATCAAGAAATCAGACATATTCACCGTCCTCATGCTGTTCATCGCTCCCGTCCTCGTCGCTTTCGTTTTACCCTACTCAGGCGACTGCAACTCGGGCCTACTCGACCATCTAGAAGCTGCGTCGTCCAACCAAGTCACGACAACGCGAAGCCGACTCGCTCCGAACGCGACACTTGGCAAGTTTCATTCGAGTTAGCGGACTGGTAGCACTCACTTAGGTAGTTTTCGCGTTTTCTCGTGTTTCTCTCGTAGGTTACGGACTCTGCGATCGCATGCCTTCTGTATTTAAGCTTTGGTCGAACTACGACCCAAATTAATCAATTTCCCTCGCTCATAACTCTCGCTCTAAAGTACAGAGCTCGTCTCCAGTCGTCTCAGCCGCACTAATCGTCGCTCGTCGCCTTCGTCGTCCCCGCCGTGTCCCTGTCGTCTCGTTTCGTGTTAGAAAGGCTGTCGCAGTAGGACTGTGACACCTTAAGCTAGCAGCGTTTCGGCCCAGCAGCAGTAAAGTCTTCATATCGCATCGCTTTACCCAAACCCTTGTCCCCCGTCGCGCTCGTCGCGTCAGTCGTTTCTATCGAAGCCTGAGTCGCCCTCAAGGGGTTATACTTAGTGCCTTCACGTTTACCCCTTTGTCATCCGTTTCGCTGTCGTTTCGCTTGTTCGCCAGAGCTACGAGGACCCCCTCGCAACCTTTCAGGAAGCTCTCAGGCGCCGACCTACGTCACTATCACTCTCTCTCGTCTCTCGTCGCTTTCGCTTTATCGTCGCTCGACGCGTAAGCGACTCTCGTCTACTAACCACTAAACTTTGCTCCCTCTCCACTCTCTTGTACGTATCTCAATCGTAGGTGATCCGACTACGCCCTCTCTGGGTTTGAGTAGTGGATTAGGCCGTGCCCACGCATAGAGCTCATCAACGTACCTATATTTGCGATCCCCCTGGATCGGATTAACTTACAGCGTCGGGTCGGGCAG
Organism: Meripilus lineatus; assembly: GCA_027627245.1. NCBI lineage: Eukaryota > Fungi > Basidiomycota > Agaricomycetes > Polyporales > Meripilaceae > Meripilus > Meripilus lineatus. The sequence goes on along the minus strand of JANAWD010000374.1, from coordinate 39,999 downwards.
TGGATGCCTGTGTTTGGAGATGCCCGAAGCGCCTTCCTTTTTTATCTCCAAAATTTCCTTATTTATGCAAGTATTTGTCGTATGTGCTTACGAGCATGTCCCGTGCGTGTCCATGTGTGCGGATGACCATATATGGAGGGGTCGGGCATTGACAGTCAACTGCCCGTGAGTGCGATCTAGCGTCCACAGTGTTCTTGTTAACTTGAAGACCGGCGCTGCGCGATGCACGCCAAACCAATTCATGGCTCCAAGTTATAGTGAGATTTATGCCCTCTCATTTTGTAATGGTCTTTATTTATTTTGTAATTAGAAAAAATGTATCTAATGGCATATTCTTCTATGGGTCAAAGTAGCCCTCACTCATTCGCTCTGCTCACAGTATTTTTCATTATGCTAAGCCATACTAGCCTTGAAAAAATATCTGAATAATGTATACCCTTGCTGATAGATTTACTACAAAGTTATTTCATAAAACACACTACACTGGTTGGGCTTCAGTATTCTTATCATCTACTCTATTCTTATTCTCTCTCAGCATTTTTCTTTATACCAAATCATCTATTCTGTAGGTTCTTTAGCTTGATTCTGACTAGAATTCAGTAACAAATGTATTTTTCAATTTTACTATATAGATAGTTTATATAAGCATCACAACATATCTTCGTGAGAAAACCTGTTATCTTCAAGATATATTTTTTTAAAAATTACTTTGTGTTCTGTAAGAAAATCACTCTTATTTTAATTGCTTATTATTGCTATATATATCAAACCAATTTATGGCTTTTTATAAGGGCAATGCTCTTCTGTTAGGTATAATGAAAGTATATAATTCTTTACAGATAATTTTATTATAATCAGACTTTATTATATCTTGTCTACACATATTTTTTAACATAGGCTTCTAATTTGCTGGATATTAAGGTATTTCTCTGTAAGACATAGACTATAAGATCTTAATATTTAAATTAAGATTAGATATAGTTAATTTTTGAATAAAAACTTTCAATAAATTAATCAAAGAGAATTCTCATTTAAAATCAGATATATAACTATATTTATTAAACGTCACAATGTTCTTACAAGATGTATATATATGTATATATTAAAAAGAATCTTTCAAGTGAGTTTTATATTTTCTCTTCTAATATAAGAGCAAATATTCAAATATAACTTCTTTTCTTTAGAGATATATAAATTCATCTTATTTTTTAGTATCTTCTATTTTTATCTTGGTTCGAATAGTAAGCTTAAACAGTCTTTTCAATATTCCATATTACTTTTATTGATACCAGATTTATAATATTGATATATAAATATATATACATAATTGATTTCAGTTCTTGTAAATATAAATAGATTAGTTTTTTTTGAGGTATTCAAACTCATATCACTATAAATGATATTTTTTATATATCTAAAAAGTTTATCAGTTTTATTATTAGTATTCTCTGCTCTGATTATAAAATATTTACTTTGATAATAGTAGATTTGAAACTCTTTTTAGTTCTTTGAGAATTGATAAAATTCAAATTGTATCAATTTTAATTATCTACTAAATCTTGATTTCAAGCTTAAAAGATTATTTTGATCTTATTTTTCTCTATATATTTACAATATTCTATATTCAGACATTATATCTTTATATTTATGACTTTGATTTTTAATTTTCCTTCATTTCTGTATCATATTAAATAAATCATTTGAGTTCTAATAAGTCTTCTTTCTATTTTTTTTTCTTTAAATCTGCTTATAGAAAATTTATTAATCTATATTTTAAAGCTCATGATATAATCTCTAGTGTATTTTAACATTTTATATATACTATAATGTATATAATGTGATCTATCTCTGCAATTGAAAAATCTCAATCAGTCATTATATGGGTTATATTTTTTCAGCTTTTTTTATCTACAATAAGATGACAAAAAAGTAAAATTATAGTCAACTCATAAACCATGAAAGGTTATCTAAATCTGAGTCTAATTATACTTATTATAAATACCTTTTAGAACTACTATCAGAAATATAGAAGACTATAGTATCTGAACAGTCTATAGGCTTAATTAAATATTCATTGTCAATATATACTGATTATTAGTAAAACAAAAGTACTATAATACAGAATATAATGCACTATAAATTTTGGATTGTCTATATACTATGTTTATACTGAATATAAGAGATAGACAAGAGTATAATAAAAGTACTTTTGTCATATTTGCTATATATTACTTATCATTGAATACTCAAGGCAAGCTCTTTTTTGTATTTTATGAGTTTGAACTCTAATATTTGTAGTAATTTCTAGAAATCATTAGATTTATTTTGAGAATAATCAGTATATAAAATACATGGATTAGCATCAATAAAGGCAAGCTATTTTTATTCAAAAAATCGATGGTATCAAGGGACTAAGAATTTAAGACATATTCTCTTTAATACTAGCTTTACAGGATTATTTAGCTTTTATCATTTATTTTTAAGTTTCTAGATTATTATAATAAACTTGATAGTTTATTCTGTTCATATTTATAATTTTAAATTCTCTTACATCTCTGACTAAATTTATTTAAATTGTTTAATATCCCTTTTTCAGTTTCATATTTCAATTTAAGTAATTATTATCTAGCTATACACATAGAAACTTATCTGGCTTCAATTAAGAATTTTCCTTAAAAGAGTAGCACAGGACTTCTATACTCTACTCGGGGATCGCCCTGGCGTGCGGCGAGCAGCGCCGTTCTATCTGCAAGTACGGAGCATACCAAAAGCCAGGAATGATGACGACACATACCAGAATAAGATAGACGGCCCTATGGGGTCATTGCAAGAGTGAGCAATTTGAACGATAGGGTCCAGGGGACTTGTGTCCGAGTCGTAGGGGTTCGGAAGGGTGGCTGTGGTGGGGGGTGGTTGGTATTGGTTCGCGTGTTTATTTGCATATGTTTGCAACTTGTGTCTGGCAAGACTGTTGGGCCTTGGCGGACTCCGCTACATAATATCGCTGGTCCTGTCCCCTCTCATTGCCGTGGCATAATTTGAATAGAATCCACAGAAATGTAAACGATTGACTGCAAACTGAATTATCTGTCTGCTGGAATATCCTACTCGATTCGACAATCATCTTTGCTGGGATGTCGAGGCTCTAGTATTTCCGGTATTTGGGCTCAGATATTCTGTGATGTGTTGATACTACTGACAGTGAAACATCCTCCTCCGCCGTGATACCCAGAACGTTTTTCTATGATTCCCGCTCTCCCCCCAACGAGTTGAAGTGACATACCAGCAGGCTCCCTCAACCACTTTGAAGGTGTATTTGCCCTTGGCCCTCCGACTCGTACCTGGTAGTGCAACATTGTACTCACAAGGCGAGTTTTGACTCGCATTTTATAGCAGGAGTAGTCTTCAACTTTCTGGAATCCGCCTCGGTCTATAGGCAAATGTAGCTCCGACCTCTCGGCCATCAGTATCTCGCTCAAAGCCACGTCTCGACCTGGAATTCTCGCAGTACGTGTTTCACGTACAAGAATCAACCTCCTGGAGTTGTACTTACCCTGTCTATACAGCATATATGTATGGTTTCCTTTATCCCTGAAGGCAACACGGTGTAGCTCAATCATTGCAGGACATTGTCCTACCATCCTCTCTTCTCGCCGAAACCTCGATGGTTGCACTCACGATTTTCACGATTACCCCATAGTCCAAATTCATTCAGGGGACAAATTTCGAAGGATAAATCTCTCAATTGTTTCCTTGGAATGGTCAGTGTCCGTCGACCATATCGATTGGCTTGTTAACAACGACGACTCCATCTTAGGGTCGGTTCATCTCATGGAAGGTCGCCGGATTCTGCGACTTGCGTTCTGAATTGTTCCAAGAAGCGAAGGACGCCGGCGAGTGTCCTGTTCGATTCATGTTGTCAAGCCATGCTATCATAACATCACATCATTGTGTGCAGGTACCTGCATGGTTCAATCTCTTACGGACGTATGAGCACCAGATGATCATGCTCTTCATTGACACGGTATGTGGAAATATGACGTAGGCGAACAGAATCTGAGTTTACTTCTACCCCAGATTTCCGCCATCCTTCTCACTCGAGATACCTCAAGTCTCCGAGGGTTGATCTTCGGAGTACGTACGATAACGCCTCCACGATTTTTTTGCTTCATAGATTGTTTGAGTTTGCCTTTCATGGATAGAATCAGATTCGAATATAGTGTGGTTAATGTTTGAATCCGTCTCGATTCCAACAGCGAAAGGGGAAGCGAACGAGCTATTGTCTTGGAGGGCCGCCAATGGTCCTAACGATGTAACGAAGGTGGTATATGGCACACACACGTGGCGATTGACTCGCCGTGGAACAGGTGTACGATCGGGAAACTCGAACGATATTATTGAGAGGGGAGACTCGCACCAACTCTGGTGTGCAATGTATCATCAATTCCCTTGTACTCAAGTTCTTTTGTGTGGATCAGCACGGCTTGGATTTGCACCAATTCAGCCTGTCTGAGGCTCATCAAGATGCGCCCCGACAGATAGACGGTCAGGAATTCACCGTAATTCATACTTTCTTTACTCGATACCCACTACGATAGGGCCCAAACAACCGCCACCTTATGCTCATCGCGAACTTGTCGGGATTCTCCCACAGCCGGTAGGTTCACGGTGGACGGGGGCAAACCAAGATCATGTTTCACAAGCGAGAAGTCGGGACAATATCCACACGACAGCATGGAAGCACGGGTTGCAGAGCAGATTGCGCATCAGTCGGGACATCTGTACTTGCAAATTTGGATACTTTCAAACAGACGAAATTATCAGAATGCCACGACAGGGCCGGATTCCCCCTTATCGTGATTCAAGTCGATAAATGGAGTAAGCAATCACGCCGAGTATGGGAAGAAGTCCAAGCCGCTCGGAAGATGGGGAGTGAAAGTAGCTGTGGTGGCAGGGGCAGTGTGGCGATCCTGTTGGATATCGACTAGGATGACCATGTGAAGAATAGTACCGTGGTATGTAATACCAAAGGAGGAAGGGCAAGGACCAAGGTGTATGGGGTTGACCTCTTTACCACATGCCTGGGAAGTCGTTGAGTGGACCGGGTCTTCAACTTTCAACAACTTGAATTCCTTGTCCAGCGGGGTCCTTCATAATTTCTGTCATCTTCGGTACCTCAGAGTCGCACTCGGAGGATCTTCAAAGGAAGAACCCGTATCTCGGAGTTCTAGAACGCAACCGCACTCTTGAAAACTTGAACGATCGACTCGGATGTGGCGAGTATCGCAGTGAAGCTTATTGAGGTAGGGAGTACGGAAGTAAGCTTCTATCATCGTTGGGGCTTTTGTGTGGTGGCAGAGGCATGTCCATACTCACCTACTCTCCCTGGTCGCTCCGGAGAGAACCACATCTTCGTCTGTTGACATATCTTCTATCATAATGCGGTCCAGAATATAAAGAACATGATCTACAAAAGAAACGAAAGACATCCCCATACTTCTCCTTCGGTGGTAGTGCTTGGCTTCACTTTCTCTCATCTGGATTCTACATTTGGCCACCGTGCACTCAGGCTTGTGGAAACTGAAGGGTCATTCACCCATCAACCTTTGATCGTTACCCACTTGCAATCGGACTTTGATATCTGGAGTGCGGGTTCAACGCTGGTACTATGACCAGTGATTTTGACTCTACCAATTGGTAAGTTCCCGCTGAATACAACCGAGTGCTTGACAAGGTAACAGACATTCTGGTCAGGTTTCCCATTGCCTTAATGGTCTCATTCAGTTCGTTGAAATCAGAGCGTTTCTATCCCCTGTTAACTTGCCACGTTGACGAATATTTTGTCACACGTAGCCCTGTTGGTGTTTGACTTCATTTTGACATTCCCTGCCGAGGTGCGGCTTATCTGGAGGAGAAAAATCTCCATTGCGACAGCACTGTTCTTACTCATTCGTTACTGCACGATTTTGAGTAAAGTAATCTTTCTCTTTTGTGAATTTGGCTCAATCAATACATGGGACATGGAGGTCAGTCCACTACGTCCTTCGATGGATATTCATTTATAGTCACATGAATTGATGGAAACGTCTACGTATTTATAGCAACAAATATCTTCCGTCTTTAGTTGTTTTGCGATTATCGGCGCAACGTCCGTGTACGGTGAGCTCTCTCGAAACGTGTCGGCTCCGACTCCTTCTAGTCACATTCTTCTTAGCCTTCAATGTGTTACGAATATATGCTCTTTGGAACAGAAATTGGAAAGTTGCTCTCCTAATTGCTGTGGTTGGATATGGCATTCCATTGAATGGAGCAGTGAGAAGCATCTGTCTGTCTTTTTTTTTTCAATCCCACTGACTCTAGTAAAGCCCTTTTTGTTCCAATATTTGAACACGCCAGAGTCGTATGCATTCCAACACCTTTCAAGCTTTGCATTGAGCCTTTCTGGTTTGCAGATCCAAGCCATCTCCATCTCAAGATCCGTGTGAGTACTTGCCTTTGAGGTCGGACTCTAGATGGCGTTGAGGCTCAAGATACGTTCACAGTTTGGGTTGTTCCGTCATCATTAGCAGGAGAGGTCTTGATGGTTGCTCTCACTTTGATGAAGACTCTGAAAACACGCAAATTGACATTGGGTATCCAACTTCGACAACAGCTGTCAATGCTGTTTCTCAAAAATGGTATTAGAATATGCCATGCTATTTACAATATTCCTCTCATCGCACACTAGGCTCAATATACTTCTTGTAAGCAGCAACGGTCGACATTGCACGACTGAGATAGGTACACTTACGATCTCCAAGGTTGATGACAACCATATACATGCCACCGCTTGTCTACTATGTGAGTGCCAGATCTTCGAAGCTATGGTATTGGTTCTCATGTCTTCAGTTAAGATTGCAAGGATTAAATGGTGGGGCGAGGTCGATTCTATATTCGACAATGGTCTTTGGACATCGCCTATACAATTCATTGATACGGTATGAGCTAGAGTTGTGACCCACTACTTGGCAAGTGACTTTTGTCCCCTACTAGGTATCCGCCATTCTTGTGACTCGATTCATCCTCAGTCTTCGCTCGCATGGCCTTCCAAAAAGCAACGTACCGGGTGAATTCCCCAGTCTTGTTGATCAATCTGCGTGGAGCTCTCGTCTGGTTTTTCTCAATAAGATCAAATCTATCGACCTTGCGGGAGATTTGGGTGGGGATCTAGACCATGATGAAGATGACATAGAAGGCCCAGATGAAGAGAGTGGGAGTACTGAAGCGAAGTCTGAGCCGGAAAGCGAAGGCTTGGAGAGTATCGGGTCCGAAGTCGTGTAAATTGGGCATATCTGTGACACTCGGAGCAACGCTTCTTCCCGGTTCTTGCTTTCTTGTATCAACCCACTTTCGTTATTTATTCGTCTTGCAAGTGTCTCACTTCTAAGACTTCGTATTTATCTTCTTATTACAATCGCACAGTGGGAGGTGTCCAGGTTTTCATGGTCCCTATGACTTGATCAAATACGCGGTCCAATGAAACTGATATCTTCGATTACTGGGCTGAATCAGGTTTGGAATGCAAGCGATATGGCTTACTCATCACGAATTCGGACCACCCAGAGATAATTCCATGCTGAGAGAAAAGGCGTATCCCTTCAGCTTGGTGTGTATACGACGAGCCGATACGAAGCGCTTATTGGCCGAATTAGTGGAGGAATGCCAACTTGCGTATGGCGCATTCAGTTGATTCTTTTCTCGACCCAAATGACATACGAGTCAGGCCACTTCTTTGGATAGTACTGAACACGACGTCTCGAACAAGCATGAGGCCGGTTAATTGGATACGTTCTAATTTAGCACTTGAGCACTCACACGGCATAGCCCATGATGTTGGTAATCGAAATGAACCGTGTAGGGAGTATCTATTTAAAAGCGAAGAAAACAGTGACCATGAAGGGGAAATGGTAGCATCTTGTTTGTCGGCTCGAACATGGAACGTTGGTATGCTCAGCGGAAAACTCCCTCTGTTGAAGGACAAAAGCGTCGAAGAGAAACCAGCAGATTGGCCTCGGGAACCCAAAGACATGGCTAATGAGGTCGTCTTCACAATGTCGTGACGGTGTTCTATGAATCGGAGAGGTATGTGACAAATTCTTGAATATCAGTACTCCATGAACAACTAAGCAAAGGAGTAGTTGAGCCATGTACGATTCAATCACGAACACGAAAATCTTAGGGTTCGTGGGCCTAGTCGCGGGGACCTGCTACCTTCAAGCAGCTTTTGCCTCGACGCTCTTTCGGCTAGGATGACTATAAGAGCGTCTTGGGTCTCGCAGAGGCTCGGACACCGCATATACCACAATCTAGCAACGAAATGCCAATTCACCACTGCCGTAGTGCTAAATACAATGACACACCAGTATTGTTGAGCACATCTCAAGCCTGCCCGCAAATTACATGCAGTGCAGAGGTTGGGCATCAAACGACTGCCTGAGAGGATCACCATGAGAGTCAAAATGGTACCCACAGATGTCTTCGAGGAGACATTCGGCTTTCAGGATAACGAGGAAGTGAGGGCGAGCTCAAAATCAGCCCACAGGCAGTGACCACTGGTACGACGTACCTAATCCCCCTCGCCCTCGATCTGCTGCTGAGAACGCCTCAACAATTCCATCCCTCGATGAAGCAACGACACCACAATTACAAGGTAGTTTGGTGGAGATTGAGTCATTGAGCCTTTTCCATGCGCTTACGAGCATGCATGAACTTGACGTGCCAGTGGTCAACTATGTTACCGAAAAGGGTGAGCCGGCAGCAAGCCTGCCAGTGGTATAAGCAGTGACAGGCTTGTGCACCCAGGACGTAGAAATGAGTTCAAAACCTTATGAGACTCCAGGTCTCTCGGATCGGATGTGCCTGGCCAACGCCAATAGCGGGGAGTTCGTGGTCGAGACTCGATGAGGGTATCGTCAGCGTTGAACGTTGTACGTTGAGCGCTGAGCAATTGCGGGTGGCTACATTTTTTGGGTGGTTCGGCTAATTTGGCGGACTCCGTACGCGTCATCGTCCTTTCCGGCTACATACCGTAAGAATTTTGTACCAATTTCTCAAGGATCGACGGCCTGAGAAGGATGCGTACAGAGAGGTATTGCTGACTTGAATGCCTCACTGGGCTCCAGAGAGGAAGAAGGTGGCCGCAGTATCAAGATGTTTCCGTTGTCCATGCAGCGTATATCGGAGCAGTATCGGAGCACGCGTGAGTGGCTGCGAACTGCTCGGCATCTATGATGCCAGCATGGCAATCCTGACAGTTCGGTGTTGGCTTGGTGTACCGTCCCACTGTCTGAGACTCTGAGTTCTGGGTTTGAGTCAATGTGAGTCCGTGTCCATGGACGTCGTGTTGCTCAACCGTTCCCTACTCCAACTCAGCGTGGGCTGCTACTGAGGACATAGGTTCATCGATTGGACTCTATTGCGACGGAATCAACTCTCCAACTTCTCGCTAACTGTTCAAACGGTTTCAGTTGGAAACTCCAGGGTTTACATCGTGTCTTGCCTACATGGTGCCAACGCATGCTTCATGTAATCGCCAACGTTGGCTGCGATAGGGGATCTGAGCTATTATTGCCAGCGCAGGAGAAGGAGGATGTAGAAACTGGCTAGGGCTATGGTGCGTCATCTATCGAGAGAACCAATGTTCTCACCCTCCTCTCGACTTGATCTTACGTTTATTCATGTTACCTTCAGGATTATTGCTGGATGAGCCTCGCGTGTATAACCCGATTCCCGCTCACACGGCTGGTTCATAAAATCAACGTCTGAGAACGCCTCTCTGGCCTGATCTCGTCAATGTTGTGCGACGGCACGGGTTTCGAGGTCTGTGCAATGTACAATTCACCAGCAATCTTACAAGCTGACGCAAGAAACGACTGCGACGAATCCCCCAAGACTACCCTGCCTTCGTTAGGAACAGCTCCTGTGCGTGTCAATGGTTTCTCACTTTCCCGTTCTTTCTGACAAGGTGTTTCGCAGCCAGAATATATTTGTTGTATCATCTTGTGGTGAGTTGGGATATGTTTGCTTCGTAATTGTGCCATGCTAATTGCGTCTGCACAGTCTTCTCGGTCGCTTTGCTCCTTTACAACCGCCTTTCTATGTTCTTGGCTGAAGTTGAGTTGGTGTGGAGAAGAGGGTTCACAGGTGTCAAGATGATATTCCTTGTCGTCAGATACTGTTCAATCTTGAGCAATATTCTGAACTTTCCGAGATTTCTCCAGCCACGCGATGACGATCTTCTGGTACATCTCCTAGTCCCACTCTTTTTCGTTATTTCATCCTCGCCACGATGATCTGAATCCCTAAATGACTAATTCTGGGAAGATCAAGATTCAATCTTTCGATATACGGTATGGGTGGAGCTTGTTTTTTGGGGGGTTTTTTTTTTGCTGCGTTTGCCCTGTATGGTGGGTGTATTTCGTCTTTTCGGGTTGCCATGTTCTAACTGACGTCCTCTCCAGCATTTCATATTCTGCGAATATATGCGATCTGGGACAAAGAATGGCAAGCCGCACTTCTTGTTGCTGTCGTTGGATTCGGGTTTGCCTGTACGGGACCGGTGAGGCTACCTCATAGCCATTCCCAGTTGTGTCCTACTCAATCGTCCAAGCCTCTCTACGACATCCCTATTCTATTGTACGTCTGCAGAATCCGTGGGGCCTTGACTGAACCTAATGTCATCATACCTTTTCTGAGGTGGTGAGATATCTTCGTCAGTGGTCGCAAAACAGACACTCAACTGAATTGACTCGCAGTCGCTGCTCTACCGTCCGCTCTGGCGGCTGAGATCTTGATGCTAATCCTCACGATAATCATAACGCGCCAAATGCAGCAAATCGCTTCGGGTGTACCGATTGAATGCGACTGTCTCATCTATTTCTTCGTAATGGTATGGATTGATCGTGATTTTTCTTGAGAACGCGATTGAACTGAACCCAAGGCCCCATTTACTTCATGTGAGCTCGCATATCGTCAATTGATGTCATCGAGCTGAAACCTGTTCGGGGAGTGTCCTGGCCACTACCGATATCCTTATTCCGTGCTCGAGATCACTTGCAGTGAGTGACAAAAAGTCTTAGTCGTAATATTGTTGACACACTCTCCATTTAGTGGAGTTTCTCTCCAGTCGTTTGTCCCATCGATTTGGTGCGTCCTGACGACTCAAGATTATCTTTGCCAGCTGATTTCAATCTCAGATCTCGACGATCATGGTCACTAGATTCATCCTCAGTCTTAGATCCATGGATCTTCCAGAGACTACCGTACCACGGGAAACTACAACATCAACTGCTGGCAACTTGTGGCGTGCCGGCCTTCAATTTACGGATCATGTTGAGTCCCTCGACGTGCTGGGAACCATAAGGGCCCCTCTCAACCACGGTGAGATAAACGAATCAGAGTCGACTGGTGCTGATACATCTTTCGAAAATGATCCTCTAGCTCCCAATTTCACGACTACAATTCTGCACGTAGCCTGAGACCAATGAGCCATGAATCACTTGTTATCGATACAGGAACGAGGTTCGAGGTGTTGAGTGAGGATGGCATACGTTTGAAGTTGATCCTTTCGCGATGGAGGATTGCCAAAGGCTGGGCTTTGTTGATGGACCGTGTAGAGTACCCTGTTTATTTGGACCGACAAAAGATTGACTACGATTAGGTGATCATTGTGTCCAAGAGACGAATAACGACAAGGGTGTTAACACTATCAAAGATGGCATGGATCAAGTTACAACCTCAGCCCCTTTCCAAGGAAGGAAACCTTCAACAAGATTTCTTGTGCCACTATTTACTCACTCCGCCTGCCGTCATTGATACTATGGATCTTTCTTACTCTGTGTTATGGGATTGTGTACAAGGATCCGACTTGCATCAATCCAAGTGTGCGATAAATTGTCGTGCCCGCGTACTTGCTCGATAACGCAGGGGACTCTGACTATGTATTGTGCGGAAACTCTGATAACTCTGATATCAGGGTACGGGGACAGTTCTGACCGGGTTCTTGACGTCCTTGACGGGACCAAATCGACAAGAAGACGAAACCCTTGATGCGCCCATGTGTCGCCGGATTGTGGCACTACGCCATCGCAACACGGACTGCCAAAACGATTGCTCGCCACGTGGATCATCTTAGAAACAAGAAATGAGATGAACAAAGTTGGGCTCTCCGGTCAGTGCAAATCCTGTGGTAAAATGACTGGGCTGACCTGCATGACTGGAGGTCGAACAAGCACAGAGTCTAGAACGAAAGTGTTGTAGGATGAACAGCTTTCAGAGATACCCGCCACCATCTTCTGATCGGAGGCAAGTCAATTCGTCTCCATAAAAATCTTGATACCTCAAAGAAGGCAAAAAAACAGGCTCGAAGCCGTACCTTGACAGGACGTGATATCAAAGAAGAGTGGGTGTGCAACGAGATCTATCATGTCAGAGAATCAGGGGATTATTGCGTGGAGAAGGAATGTTGGAGATGTAGCTGCCACTGGCAGTGTTGTGTTGATTCGAGGTCCTTTCGATTTCTTCTCCAGGTGAGGACTGAGACCTGCTTCCGTGTCAACGCGCTCATCTGATGGTTTCTTGATAGAGTCTGAATGACTTCTCTTAGAAAAATGATGGGGTACGCCATTATTTGGTGATGACATGCAGTTGGAGTGGAGGCTCGATGATCGTAAGGATGGCCATCATGACTGTTGTACTGCAATAAGGCAAACTGGAGGATAGACTCCGCTGGCTTTAACACTCGTCAACCACACGATCTGTTACGAAAGACGTCGCCACGGCGATGCACTGGTTTCGAGTTCTATCATTTCTTCGCGCCTTCTGGAATGCGAATAAGCATGTTAGCTCCCAGGTGGATGAAAGAATGTAGCCACCTCCAGGGTCAATCGTGAACCTTGACTCCCATGTGAGGATCGAGCAGTGCATTACCTCCTAGAGCAGGTGGACTTCTACCATTATCCAGGCAATGTGATGTACGTGATCTGTCTTCAATCGCTGAATCTCTCTGGCTGTCCTGTGAGTAGACGAGATATCCGTCTGATGATATTTCTGCTGATTTAGGAATTTGACGTTCCCCTTCATCGGTACATAAGTAGTGTGAATCTAACGGTGTCTCCATTCCTGTTACCCCTGCAGTATCTGGCTTGCCGTTCCTATTCACGCTCCCTGTGCACTCATGAGAGACGATGACTTCAGTCCATGCTTTTGGCCGGAGGTCTTGTGCACACGCGACCTCCACTTAGGCTTTGCAGCTATTCCAGGTAGCATGTATGGTGAACCTTGCTTCGTGTCCTCGCTGGTGTAAGATTTCTGTTTCTAGTGAATTGAGCATTGTTGATATTTATTGCTCTTAGGACCCCAATGGCTGTGCTGGCTTCATTGAGTTCGTTGATGACAGTGACCGTTGCTCTCTGACTAGTCCACGCTAACAATCCTTTCATAGCCCTACTGATATATGACCACATTTTGACTTTTCCCGCTGAATTACAACTCATCTGGAGAAGGAAGATCTCTTCTGCCACGGCCTTATTCTTACTTGTTCGCTACTGTACGCTATCAAGTAAATTGCTCTTGACCTATCTTCTTTTCAATATCGATTCATCTCGTGTGAGTCCACCACATTCTTCAATGCATTTACTTGCTAGTGAACGATGGCACTTACTCGACCTCTCCATGATCGTAGACTATTGGATACCTGTGGGTAGAATGGAACGTATATAATGGTCTTGCGATTTCCAGTTCAATTTCTGTCTATGGTGAGATCCATTCTAGTTGACACACTCCAACATGATTCTTGATCACCTTTCCCTAAGCATTCAACATATTACGCATATATGCTCTTTGGAATAGAAGTTGGAGAGTTGCTCTTCTCGTTGCTTCAGTCGGATATGGTATTCCACTTAATGGGGTGGTGAGAGTCATAACCTATTATTTCTACAATGGCACTGAAACTAGTAAAGCCATATTTGCACCTGATTTTGCCTGAGACCCGAGATGTGTATACATTCCTGTGTGAATCCAGCCTCAGGCTTATAACTAACTTGTCCCTAGGCACTTTGATCCTTGTCAGTAGATTGATTTCGATTGAATCAAATGGCACCAAGCTCAAATTGTAACAAAAGTTTACATTGTTCCGTCGTCGGTGGCTGGAGAGGTATTGATGGTTGCCCTCACATTGATGAAGACTCTTAAATCGCGCAAACTGTCAATCTCACTTAGACGACAACTGTCAACGTTGTTTCTCCAGAATGGTATGTCACTTTATCGCACCTCTGTCACGATATTCATCTCACAGCATACCAGGCCTGGTGTATTTTGTGTAAGCAACCACGACTGACAATTGAAACTGATGTGACTGACTACCTGATTTCCAAGGGTATTGACTTCTATAGATTTACTACCTATTGTCCAAGTTCCTGTGAGTCAAAGGCTATTGTGGTCATGGTACCAGTTGGTCTCATAGGTATTCAGTATTGGACGGGAGAGACTCTCACCATCGATGACAACATACCAACTGCTGTTATGCATTTTATTGATACGGTATGATCTACACCTATGATGCATTCCTTGACAAGTGACGCTCCCTCCCTATTAGATATCTGCCATACTTATTACTCGATTCATACTCAGTCTTCGCTCGCACGACCTTCCGAGTAGCAACGTGCCAGGTGAACTCCTTAGCCAGACTGATCAGTCTGCGTGGAGCTCTCGTCTGATCTTCGATAAGATCAAGTCTATTGATATCGTTGGAAACCTAGGGGAAGATCTAGATCATGATGACGAAAATGAGGATGGGATACTGGCAGATGAAAATGACGAGAGCCCTGAACTGAGGAATGGTGCACAACACGAGAGCGTAGAGAGCCTCGAGCTCGAAGCTGCTTGAGTTGTACTTTCAGTGTATTTATGATAGACGGAGGCTCCTGATTTTCACCTATTTTGGTGCAATCCGATTTCGTTATTTATTCGTTTCAGTTCCAGCTGCGCGGATCGCGATCAGGTTACAATATGAATTAGCACCTATGAGCACTGGAACGGACTGCTTCGAGATGATACCCATACTGAGGTGAGGTACGTATCTCTTGATGTGTGTTTAAGGAGCCGATACGTCACTCTATGTAGGAAAAAATCGGATCTTCGTCTTTGTGGCCGTTCTCTGGCAGTGTCGGCCTGATAGTCGTGAAGACATTCATAACGATAAGTGGCTTCGCGGCATTGATGGGATGTCGTTTGTCCTCAGTCCTCGTGCACGTCGAAGTTTGTAACATTATCAGAGAATCCTTTTCATTGACTATGGAGGGGACTCAGTGAGTACATATGAATCTACTTCTCGTCTGTAGGGATGAGCCACGTAGAGCTCTCGATCACCGTGTTCATCTCGCAATCAAAGGTCGACACTACAGTGAGAGTGCACTCAGGATTCACATAGCGAAGCCGCAAGGCGCCTCGGGGTTCCTGGCTACAGGAAGCACGTACACCAGAGTACACGCGATGACGAGCACCAGACTTGAACGTACTCATACTACCGGCGAAAGGACTCCTGGTCGTCATGCAGAGTATGTAGACAACCCTGATGATAATGGTGCGCTCATGGGTGCCCAAGCACTTCGGTGGATTGGCATTGCGATAGTAGAGTTGTATGCGCATGCGTTAATCGGCCTAAGCGTAAAACTCGCCTATGAAGAGATGATTTCACGTATAGGAAATGACATTCAACCATGCCAAGATGACTGACAGGTGAGTGGACATACGGAAGTTGATTCCTTCTATTCTCATGCAACAAAGACAATATCCCAATAATACCTACCATCACTTCGGTCTGATTTGCGAGGTGCACGCACGATATGATTATTGAACAATCCTCAATCTGGAGTTGAGCGTCAGTTTACTGCCTTTACCAAGATATTCACGATCGCGTACCTATATTACAGAGTATACCAAAAGCTAGGAATGATGACGACACATACCAGAATAACGATAGACGGCCCCGTAGGGTCGTTACAAGAGTGAGCAACTTGAGCGATAGGGTTCAGCGGGTCCGAGACTTCGAGTCGAGTGTGCTTGCCACTCGAAGTCGTAGGGGCATTAATTTGTAGCCGACCAATTGACCTGATGGAAGTGATACGTGACGCTGACTTTTCGATCACAGTCGTTTGGGCTGGAAGTTAATTCAGGTGAATGGTGGCCTGTTGGTGCTGGCGGCGGGCGCGTTGTGTGGTTCGGGAGGGTGGCTGTGTTTGGGGGTGGGTTCGCGTGTTTGTTTGCATATGTTTGCATTTGCGTGTGGCGAGACACTCGCCTATGTGACTCCGCTACAAGATATCGCTGCCAGCCCCTCTCATGTTGCCGTGGCATTAGTTGGACAGAATTCACGGCAATATGAACGATTATACTGCAAACTGAATTATCTATTGAAATATTCTACTCGATTCGACAATCACCTTTGCTGGGGTGTCGAGGATCTAGTATTTCCGGTATTTGGGCTCAGATATTCTGTGATGCGTTAATACTACTGACAGTGGAAACATCCTCCTCCGCCGTGATACCCAGAACGTTTTTCCATGACCCCGCGCTCCCCCAACGACTTGAAGTGACATTCCAGCAGGCTCTCTCAACGACCCTGAAGGTATATTTATCCTTGGCCCTTCGACTCGTACTTGGTAGTGCAACATTGTACTCACAAGGCGACATCTGACTCGCATTTTATAGCAGTAGTCTCTAACTTTCTGGAATCTGCCTCGGTCTATAGGCGAATGTAGCTCTGACCTCTCGGCCGCCAGCATCTCGCTCAAAGCCACGTCTCGACCTGGAATTCTCGCAGTACGTGTTTCACATACAAGAAACAACATCCTGTAGTTGTACTTACCCTGTCTATCTAGCAGAAATGTATGGTTTCCTTCATCCCTGAAGGCAATACGGTGTAGCTCAATCATTGCAAGACGTTGTCCTACCACCCTCTCTTCTCGCCGAAATCTGATGGTTGCACTCACGATTTTCACGATTACCCCACAGTCCAAATTCATTCAGGGGACGAATTTCGAAGGATAACTATCTTGATTGTTTCTTTGGAATGGTCAGTGTCCGTCGACCATATCGATAGGCTTGTTAGCAACGATGTCCTTATCTTAGGGTCGTTTTATCTCATGGAAGGTCGCCGGATTCTGCGATTTGCGTTCTGAATTGTTCCAAGAAACGAAGGACGTCGGCGATTGTCCTGTGTGATTCATGTTGTCAAGTCATGCTATCATAACATCACATCATTGTGTGCAGGTACCTGCATGGTTCAACCTCTTACGGACTTATGAGCACCGGATGATCATATTCTTCATTGACACGGTACGTTGAAATATGACGTGGGCGAGCAGAATCTGAGTTCACTTCTACCCCAAATTTTCGCCATCCTTCTGACTCGAGATGTCTCAAGTCTCCGAGGGATGATCTTCGGAGTACGTACGTTAACGCCTCCACGGATTTCGGCTTCATAGATCATTTGAGTTTGCCTTTCATGGATAGAAACAGATTCGAATATGCTGTGGTTAATGTTTGGGTCCGTCCCTATCCCAACAGCGAAAGGGGAAGCGAACGAGCTATTGTCTTGAAGGGCCACCAATGGTCCTAACGATGGTGGTATACGGCGTACACACGTGGCGATTGACTCGAAGTGGAACAGGTGTACAATCAGGAAACTCGAACGATATTATTGAGAGGGGAGACTCGCATCATTTCTGGTGTGCAATGTATCATCAATTCCCTTGTACTCATGTTCTTTTGTGTGGATCAGCACGGCTTGGATTTGCGCTGTGGAACTCGCTGGTCACGGATTTGCAGCAATTCAGCCTGTCTGAGGCTCATCAAGATGCGCCTTGACAGATAGACGGTCAGGAATTCACCGTAATTCATGCTTTCTTTACGCGATACCCACTACGATAGGGCCCAAACAACCGCCACCTTATGCTCGTCGCGAACTGGTCGGGATTCTCCCGCGGCCGGTAGGTTCACGGGGGACGGGGGCAAACCGAGATCGTGTTTCACAAGCGACAACATCACCTGACAGCATGGAAGCATGGGTTGGAGGGCAGATTGGACATCGGTCGGGACATCTGTACTTGCAAATTTAGATACTTTCAAACTGACGCGATTCACAATGAGAAATAGTAAGAACTTGAATTGACGGCGATGGCAAGCACGCACGGGACCGGCCTCTCCTGACCAAACTGACACAGCAGCGACGGCGACACACCAATTTTTCTAAGGAAAAAATGCTGGAAATATACTGGGTACTGAAACAAAATCATTTCAATTTTTGTGATAGTAATTGTATGATAACACATTAAAGAAATGAAAAGGAATATAGCAAAAAGGAACTGTTGAAATTTTCATATTCTGTAAAATGTTTACACTATATTTTCCTGAGAGAAATTATGATAAAATTCAGCCTTTCTGATCAAAAACATGTTGCAATTATTTTGGAGATCTAAGCAAGATCTTCACCATTTTGTAATTAAGGAAAAGCAGAAGAAATTGTGAATCCTTCTGATCAATTTAGAGATATTCAAATCTATATATATTTTCTATATATTCTCTCTGGCAAAATTGAGAAGATATCTTGGATATCTTAACAAGATCTCTATAAGGAACATCAACAAAAAATGCTATCATAGTTTTGCATATTTTGACAATTTCTCTGAGCAAAAATGATAATGAAATTTGGCTGACTTTGAAGAAAATGAATATGTGCTTCTAGTCTATTTCTTTTAATATCATCAAAATGTTATCTCAAAAGTACCCTTAGAAAAATTTGAATGAATTTGATCCAGTTCACACAAATTTGATCTGGTTTTCTTTTAGGAAATATTGACACATCACTGCTGTATAAAAAGGTGTCTATGTAGGATTAGGATTAGGACAGCAAAACCAATAAGGGCAAGGCACAATTGAGAATAAATGGATTTCTTTTTATAAGATAGAATATAGTAGCATAATCTAAGTAAATATTATCAGCAAGAGAGGATATAACAGTAATTTATAATTTAATATAGCATTTATAATACTAAAGTTCACTATTTTTTCAATATTCTATTGATATTTCCTTGAATTATTAACTGACTAACTTTTAAGTTCAATTGCCTTACTTTTATCTTTATTATTTTTTATATAATATCTTAGTTGCTATTTAGCTCTATGAGAGTCACTAGCAGTAATCCTGATTATATATATTCCTTATGACAATTCTATCTTATTGCTAATATAGACTACTCTTCTAAAAAAGCTAGTAAACTTGAAGTGATTATCTTAGAGAAAATAGAAGTAGTAGAGATAAAAAAAAAAGGAAGCAGGTGTAAAGGTAGAGGTAAAGATTGCTTGCTACTTAATGAGATACTAGAGTGGAAGTAAATTATATATATATATCTCAAGATAGACAACTGATAAGTTTATTAGAAAAGTTGTATTGAAGAAAGCTGTAATAGAATTAGATAAAGAGATTTATGAATAGAGTAAAAACTTCAATGCTCAGAGATTGTATCAATAGAGGACTTACTATCTTGCTACTAAATAATAAACTACTCCAAAAAATATTGAATCTGACTTATGATCATTGTTTTAATGTATTAATGAATAATCTAAACTCTAGTTACTTTTGATTCTGATTTATCTCTTTATTTCTATATATCTATATATCTAAAATAGAATGATCAATTGAGATATACAAATTTGATATATATGTAAATCTCTCCTTAAATAAGAAAGCTGTAATATTCATTTTTGGAGAAAAAAAGAGTCAAATTGATAGAGCTATCTTAGTCTGTTTGTTAATAAAAGGAAGAAAAAAGAATAAGAAGGATGATAGAGAGAAAATAGAAGAAAAAGGAGAGTGGAAAAAGAAAGTCAAAGTATAGAAGAGCTGAGTAAAGAGTGAAAATGAAAGCAAGGAGTAAAATGTAAAAGAAAAGGAAACATTAAAAAAAGAGCTTAGAAAGAGAAAAGTACAATAGCTGAATTAAAAAGATAAGAGAGAGAAAAAAGAATAAGGTAGTTTGTATCAGTACAATATAAAATAAATTGAATAGATTAAATCTATACATTGGATTAATATCTTAGTATTAATATAAGAGAAAATTTCTCTATAAATATAATCTAAGTCTCTTTTCTTAAATCTCAAGATATCAAGTATTTACAAAAATATCAATATAAATTCTTTCTTAAAAAGTTATTAGAGAAGAAATGATAATTAGTGTGAAAATATTAATTATCAACAAAATCTGATTTTAAAAAAATAATCTGAATAAAATTTAAGATATAATTAAGATAGAATAGTAAAATCCAAATTTTGAATAATAGAGAGGATATTATATAAGAGATTCCAGGATGTATATATATCTAAGAGAAAGAGAGAGAGAGAACAATGTTAATATATCTTTAGTATAATACTAATTGATATATCTTGAATCATAATATCTAATATTAATTGAAGTGAGTTATATATATGAACTATAGTGAATGTATAAAATTGATATGTATTTAAAGTTATTCAAATATTAATTAATAGATCTTATCAAACAGAGTTAAAAAATAAACTTTCAAGATATCTAACAGATTTTATGTATAATGATACCAGTTTTAATATATTAAGAGAGAAAAATTAATCTATTGAGTTTTAAAGAATTGAAATAGAGTATACTACAGAAAATATAAAGTCAGACTGTATATAAATCTTATCAACTAATATTAATCAAATTACTACTTATATAGAATTCTAAAAGACTATTCAATCTGATTAATTAAACTTAGATTTAAATAGAAAATGATAAGAAATAAGATATATCAATCAATACTTAAAACAGATCACTGATATATTTTCTGTTTATGAAAAGAGAAAGAATAATGACTCACTTTATAGCTCTATTAAGATATCCTGTTTATCTGATTGATAGATTAGAAAATTAGTTTTATATCAATATTACATATTAAATAAATATAGTCATACTGTAATTAGTAATATATAATCACTTACCTTAACACTTCTTAGATTTTTTATCTTTTAAAAGCAATGTAACAAATTCTTGATTTTAATTAAAAGTATTAAGTTTTTGGGCTATATATCCTTTTAAAATAAGACTTTAAGATATGAAAAAATAAAGCCTGAGTTTAACATATGTGCTAGTGCTTGTCAATATTCAATTCTATATACTTCAAAACCAAATTTCC
>JANAWD010000374.1:0-18750 GCA_027627245.1 Meripilus lineatus | reverse complement strand
CCNANCNNTTACCNNNNTTNCNNCTTTAATCCTAACCCCATTTTCGACCACCAGATGTCTGGGACTTCCTTTTCGGGGATCCTGTTCTCTCACAAGCGCCCGTGAAAAGCTCAGAACGAAGGTGTGTCCGTGCACACGAGTGGTTTCCTTTTCGGGGATCTTCGTCTCTCGCAAGCGCCCACAAAAAGCTCATCCGAATGAGGTGTCGGCTGCACGTGACTCTGATTAGTCAGAACTTCAAAACTAGGTAAATTTCAAATTCGAGGGGGTCATAGTAAACGGTTGGTAGTTGAACCGGCTCTTAGAGGCCGGAAATGCCTCGATAGGGTTCTCCCTTATCCTGATTCAAGTCGAAAAACGGAGGAAGGAATCACGCCGAGCATGGGAAGAAGTCCAAGCCGCTCGAGAGATGGGAGTTGGCAGTGGCAGTGTGGTGATCCTGTTGGATATCCAACTAGGATGGCCATGTGGAGAATGATAGCTTGGTATATGATACCAAAGGAGGGAGAGTATGGACCAATGTATATATGGGTTTGACCTCTTCACCACAGGCCCAGGAAGCCCTTTCTTTCCGAGTCAAATTGAAGGCCGGAACTGAAATCGGACACCCACCACTCACGTCATTAGTTTATTCAATGCTAGTTACTCATGAAGCTAGAATGTTGTTCCCGTGAGATTTGTTTATGCATGCATATATCGAGTTGCGTTTATGATGTAGGAATACAAGTCGACGATCACGAGGCTAGGGTGATCGCCGGACGTTACAATTATCCAACACCCTCGCATTTTCGAACCTCGAGCTTGTATCGTTCCTACCAAAAGTAACGCCACAATGTCACCAGAGTCTTCGACTCTCACCAACCTGAATTCCTGTCACCTTCAGGACACCAGAGTGGAAGTCGGAGGAACGTTGAAGGAACAGCCCGTATCTCGGAGTTCTAGAACGCCACCGCACTCTTGAAAGCTTGAAAAATCGACTCAGAGGTGGCCGGTACTCCAGCGAAGCTTCTTGAATTAGGAAGAAAGCTTCAAAGTTATCATCACTAGGGCGCCAGTGTGGTGGCAGTGGCATGTCCATACCCACCTACTCTCCCTGATCGCTCCCGAGAGAATCGCATCTTCGTCTGCTGACATATCTTCTATCATAATGCGGTTCAGTATATAACGAACGTATTCTACAAAAGAAAAGACGGACATCCCCATCCTTCTCCTTCGGTGCTGGTGCTTGGTTTTCCTTTCTCTCATCTGGATCATACATTTTGCCACCGTGCACTCAGGCTCGTGGAACCTCAGTGGTCATTCACCTATCAACCCAAGGTCGTTACCCACTTGCGGTCGGGCTTTGACATCCGGTTCCCGTAGTGCGGGTCCAACGTTGGTGCTATGGTCGGGAATTTTGCTTTTAACGAGTGGTAAGTTCACATTGAATACAATCGAGTGTTTGACCAGGTAACAGACATTCTGGTCAGGTATCCCATTGCCTTGATGGTCTCATTAAGTTCGTTGGAATCAGAACGTTTCTGTTCCACGTTAACTCGCCACGTTGTAGCCCTGCTGGTATATGACCTCATTCTGACTTTCCCTGCCGAGGTGCGGCTTATCTGGAGGAGAAAAATCACCATTGCAACAGCACTATTCTTACTCATTCGTTACTGCACGATTTCGAGCAAAGCAATCATTTTCGTTCTGTATTTTGGCCCGAATAAAGCACGGGACATGGAGCAGGTCAGTCCACTTTGTCCTTCAATAGATATTCATTTGTAGCCACATGAATCGATGGACACGTCTGCGTGTTGATAGTCCCAACGAGTGATTTCCGCCTTTTGTTATCCTGCGATTATCGGCGCAACGTGTGTGTATGGTGGGTTCTCTCGAAACGTGTCAGCTCATATTCCTACTCACATTCTTCTTAGCCTTCAATGTGTTACGAATATATGCTCTTTGGAACAGAAGTTGGAGAGTTGCTCTCCTAATTGCTGTGGTCGGATATGGTATTCCATTGAATGGAGCAGTGAGGGCCATCTGTCTGTCTTATGTTCCAATCACACTGACTCTATGAAAGCCCTTTTTGCTCAATTATTTGAAAATGCCAGAGCCGTATGTATTCCCATAACCTTCGAGCTTAGCACTGAGCCTTTCTGGTTTGCAGATCCGATCTATCTTCAAATCCAGATCCGTGTGAGTACTTTGCCTTCATGTCGGACTCTAGATGGAACCGTGGCTCAAGTTGAATTCAAAGTTTGTGTTATTCCTTCATCATTAGCAGGAGAGGTTTTGGTGTTTGCTCTCACTTTGATGAAGACTCTGCAAGCAAGCAAGTTGTCATTGAGTGTCTCACTTCGACGACAACTGTCAATGTTGTTTCTCAAAAATGGTATTAGAATACGCTATGCTATTTACAATATTCCTCTCATCGCACACTAGGCTCGATATACTTCTTGTAAGCAGCAATGGTCGACATCGCATGACTGAGATGGGTACACTTACGATCTTCAAGGTTGATGACAACCATATACGTGCCGCCGCTTGTCTACTATGTGAGTGCTAGATTTCGGAAGCTATGGTATTGGTTCTCATGTCTCCTGTTAAGATTGCAACGAGTAAATGGTGGGAGGAATACAATTCAATGTTCGACAATGATTTTTGGATAGCACCTATACAATTTATTGATACGGTATGAGCTAGAGTTGTGACACACTACTTGGCAACTGACTTTCGTCCCCTGCTAGGTATCCGCCATTCTTGTGACTCGATTCATCCTCAGTCTTCGCTCGCATGACCTTCCAAAAAGCAACATACCTGGTGAACAACCCAGCCTGGTTGATCAGTCTGCTTGGAGCTCTCGTCTGGTTTTCCTCAATAAGATCAAATCTATCGACCTTGCGGGAGATTTGGGTGGGGATCTAGACCATGACGAAGATGACATAGAAGGCCCAGACGAAGACAGTGGGAGTACTGAAGCAAGGAATGAGCCGGAAAGCAAAGGCTTGGAGAGTATCGGGCCCGAAGTCGTGTAAATTGGGCATATCTGTGAGACTCGTAGCAGCGCTTCTTCCCAGTTGTTGCTTTCTTGTATCAACCCACTTTCGTAATTTATTCGTCTTACAAGTGTCTCACTTCCAAGACTTCGTATTTATCTTCTTATTACAATCGCACAGTGGGAGGTGTCCAGGTTTTCATGGTCCTTATGGCTTGATCAAATACGCGGTCCAATGAAACTGATGCCTTCGATTACTGGGCTGAATCAGGTTTGGAATGCAAGCGATATGGCTTACTCATCACGAATTCGGACCACCCAAAGATAATTCCATGCTGAGAGAAAAGGCGTATCCCCTAAGCTTGGTGTGTATACGACGAGCCGATACGAAGCGCGTATTGGCCGAATTAGTGGACATTACATTCGGTGGAGGAAAACCAACTTGCGTATGGCGCATTCAGTTGATTCTTTTCTCGACCCAACTGACATACGAGTCAGGCCCCTTCTTTGGAGAGTACTGAACACGACGTCTCGAACAAGCATGAGGCCGGTTAATTGGATGTGTTCTAATTTAGCACTTGAGCACTCACACGGCATAGCCCATGATGTTGGTAATCGAAATGGACCGTGTAGGGAGTATCTATTTAAAAGCGAAGAAAACATTGACCATGAAGGGGAAATGGTGGCATCTTGTTTGTCGGCTCGAACATGGAACGTTGGTATGCTCAGCGGAAAACTCCCTCTGTTGAAGGACAAAAGCGTCGAAGAGAAACCAGCAGATTGGCCTCGGGAACCCAAAGACATGGCTAATGAGGTCGTCTTCACAATGTCGTGACGGTGTTCTATGAATCGGAGAGGTATGTGACAAATTCTTGAATATCAGTACTCCATGAACAACTAAGCAAAGGAGTAGTTGAGCCATGTACGATTCAATCACGAACACGAAAATCTTAGGGTTCGTGGGCCTAGTCGCGGGAAGCTGCTACCTTCAAGCAGCTTTTGCCTCGACGCTCTTTCGGCTAGGATTACTATAGGAGCATCTTGGGTCTCGCAGAGGCTCGGACACCGCATACACCACAATCTAGCAACGAAAAGCCAATCTACCACTGCCGTAGTGCTCAATACAACGACACACCAGTATTGTCGAGCACATCTCAAGCCTGCCCGCAAATTACATGCAGTGCACAGGTTGGGCATCAAACGACTGCCTGAGAGGATCACCATGAGAGTCAAAATGGTACCCTCAGACGTCTTCGAGGAGACATTCGGCTTTCAGAATTACGAGAAAGTGAGGGTGAGCTCACACAATCAACCCACAGGCAGCGACCGCTGGCACGACGTACCTAATCCCCCCTCGCTCTCAATCTGCTGCTGAGAACGTAGCCTCAACAATTCCATCCCTTGATGAAGCAACAAGTCCACAATTACAAGGTAGTTCGGTGGAAATTGCGTCATTGAGCCTTTTCCATGTGCTTACGAGCATGCATGAAGTTGACGTGCCAGTGGTCAACTATATCACCGAAAAGGGTGGGCCGGCAGGAAGCCTAGTATAAGCAATGACAGGTTTGCGCATCCAGGACGTAGAAATGAGTTCAAAATCTGATGAGACTCCAGGTCTCTCGGATCGGATGTGCCCGCCCAATGCCAATAGCGGGGGGTTCATGGTCGATGAGGGTATCGTCGGCATTGAACGTTGTACGTTGAGCGCTAAGCAATTGCGGGTGGCTACATTTTCGGGTGATTCGGCCAATTCGGCGGACTCCGTACGCGTCATCGTCCTTTCCGGCTACATACCATAAGAATTTTGTACCAATTTCTCAAGGATCGACGGCCTGAGAAGGATGCGTACAGAGAGGTATTGCTGACTTGAATACCTCACCGGGCTCCAGAGAGGAGGAAGGTGGCCGCAGTATCAAGATGCTTCGGCTGTCGATGCCGCGTATATCGGAGCAGTATCGGAGGTGGCTGCGAACTGGCACTTACAATTTTGAGAGTTCGGTCACGGTAAACCTTCTTGAGTTCGACTCCATGGACGACGTCGTATTGCTTAACCCTCCCCTACTCCAACTCAACGTGGGCTGCTACTTAGGACACAGGTTCATCAATTGGACCTCTTTGCGGAATCAACTCTCGAAATTCTTGCTAGCTGTTCAAGCGTTTTCAGTTGCAAACTCCAGGGTTTACATCGTGTCTTCCCTACACGATGCCAACGCATGCTTCACATGATCGCCAATGTTGATCTTGATCAGGGCTTTGAGCTATTAATTGCCAGTGCAGGAGAAGGAGGATGCAGAAACTGGCTAGGGCGATGGTGCGTCATCTATTGAGAGAACCATTTTTCTCATTGTCCTCTGCACTTGATCTTACGTTCATTCGGGTCTTGTTGCCTTCAGGATCATTAATCATTGCTGGAGGGGACTCACGCGTATATATAATCCGATTTTTGCTCACACGGCTGGTCCGTAAAATTGACGTCTGTGAAGGCCTCTCTTGCCTCGACTTGTCAACATCGTGCAACGGTACGGGTTTCGAGGTCCGTCTTACCAACAATCTCGCATTTTGATGCAAGAAACGAGGGCGATAAATCCCCACAAGACTACTCTGCATTCGTGAGGAATAGTTTTCTGTGCATGTCAATAGTCTCTCGCTTTCCTGCCCTTTCTGACGAGACGTTTCGCAGCCAGAATATTTACGTTGTATCCTCTTGTGGTGAGTCGGAATCTGATTGTGTCAGTTTTGAACCTCACTAATTGCGCATGCACGGTCTTCACTGTAGCTCTACTCCTTTATGACCCCCTTTCTATGTTGGTCGCTGGATTCTGCGACTTGCCTTCGAACCGTTCCCAAGAAACGAAGACGTCGGTGAGTGTCCTGTTCGATTCATGTTGTCAAGCCATGCTATCATAACATCACATCATTGTGTGCAGGTACCTGCATGGTTCAACCTCTTACGGACGTATGAGCACCAGATGATCATGTTTTTCATTGACACAGTACGTGGAACCATGACGTGGGCGAACAGAATCTGAGTTCACTTTTACCCCAGATTTCCGCCATCCTTCTCACTCGAGATACCTCAAGTCTCCGAGGTTGATCGTCGGAGTACGTACGATAACGTCTCCACGATTCTTTGCTTCATAGATTGGTTGAGTTTGCCATTCATAGATAGAATCAGACGCGAATATAGTGTGGTTAATGTTAGAGTCCGTCTCGATTCCAACAGCGAAAGGAGAAGCAAACGAGGTATTGTCCTGGAGGGCTACCAATGGTCCTAACGATGGTGGTATACGGCATACACACGTGGCGATTGACTCGACGCGGAACAAGTGTACAATCGTGAAACTCGAACGATATTATTGAGAGGGGAGACTCGCACCAACTCTGGTGTGCAATGTATCATCAATTCCCTTGTACTCATGTTCCTTTGTGTGGATCAGCACGGCTTGGATTTGTGCTGTGGAAACCACTGGTCACAGCTGGTCACGGATATGCAGCAATTCAGCCTGTCTGAGGCTCATCAAGATGCGCCTTGACAGATAGATGGTCAGGAATTCATCGTAATTCATGCTTTCTTTACTCGATATCCACTACGATAGGGCTCAAACAACCGCCACCTTATGCTCGTCGTGAACTGGTCGGGATTCTCCCGCAGCCGGTAGTTCTCATGGGGGACGGGGGCAAACCAAGATCGTGTTTCACAAGCGAGAAGTCGGGACAATATCCACCCGACAGTATGGAAGCATGGGTTGCAGGGCAGATTGCGCATTAGTCGGGACACCTGTACTTGCAAATTTGGATACTGTCAAACGAGACAAAATTCTAAGAATGCCACGACAGGATTCTCCCTTGTCCTGATTCCAGTCGATAAATGGAGGAAGGAATCACGCAGAACATGGGAAGAAGTCCAAGCCGCTCGAAAGATGGGAGATGAACGCATATGTGGTGGCAGGGGCAGTGTGGCGATCCTGTTGGATACCGACTAATCTGACCATGTGAAGAATAATACCGTGGTATGTGATACCAAAGGAGAAAGAGTATGGACCAAGGTGTATGGGGTTGACCTCTTTACCGCATGCCCAGGAAGTCGTTGAGTGGACAGGGTCTTCAACCTTCACCGACTTGAAATCCTGTCATCTTCGGGCCCTCAGAGTGGATCTTCAAAGGAACAACCCAGTTCTAGAACGCAACCGCGTTCTTGAAAGCTCGAACGGTCGACTCGGATGTGGCGAGCATTCCAGTGAAGCATATTGAAGTAGGGAGTATGGAAGCAAGCCTCTATCATCGTTGGGGCATCTATTTGGTGGCAGTAGCGTGTCCATGCTCACCTCCTCCCGAGAGAATCACGTCTTCGTCTGCTGACATATCTTCTCTCATAGTGCAGTCCAGTATATAAACAACGTATTCTACAGAAGAAAAGAAACTCATCCCCATCCTTCTCCTTCGGTGCTAGTGCTTGCTTTTACTTTCTCTCGTCGGGATTATACATCTGGCCACCGGCGTGCACTCAGGCTCGTGGAAACTGAAGGGTCATTGACCTATCAACCCAAAATCGTTACCCACTTGCAGTTGGACTTTTACATCTGGTTGCCGGAGTGCGGGTTTCAACACTGGTGCTATGACCCCCCCCCCCTTTTTTTTGATGATTGGTAAGTTCCCGCTCAGTACAACCGAGTGTTTGACAAGGTAACAGAGATTCTGGTCACTGGCAGGTCATCCATTGGCTTGATGGTCTCATTAAGTTCGTTGAAACCAGAATGTTGCTGTCTCCCGTTAACTCGCCATGTGGATCATCATTTCGTCACACATAGCCCTGCTGGTATATGACTTCATTCTGACTTTCCCTGCCGAGGTGCGGCTTATCTGGAGGAGAAAAATCTCCATTGCGACAGCATTGTTCTTACTCATTCGTTACTGTACAATTTCGAGTAAAGTAATCATTTTCATTTTATTTTTTGACCCGCCCGATGGATGGGAGATAGAGCAGGTCAGTACACTACGTCCTTCGCTAGATATTCACTTATAGTCTCATGAATCGATGGGAACGTACGTCTACGTATTTATAGTACCAACGAGTATCTTCCGTCTTTTGTTGTTTTGCGATTATCGGCGCAACGTCCGTATACGGTGAGCTCTCTCGAAACGTGTCAGCTCCGATTCCTAGTCACATTCTTCTTAGCCTTCAATGTGTTACGAATATACGCTCTTTGGAACAGAAGTTGGAGAGTTGCTCTCGTAATTGCTGTGGTCGGGTACGGTATTCCATTGAATGGAGTGGTGAGAACCATCTATCTGTTGCGTTTCCAATCACACTGACTTCAGGGAAGCCTTTTTTCTTCGAGTAACTATCATATACATCCCTCGAAACTTTAGGCCCAGCACTGAGCGCTGAACCCTTTGGCCCGCAGGCTCCTCACTCCGAGTCAATCTCAAGTTTCAGATCCGCGTGAGTGGTGTCAGGCTCAAAATAGATGGCACTGTGGCTCAAGTTGAATTCAAAGTTTTGGTTGTTCCGTCATCATTAGCAGGAGAGGTTTTGATGTTTGCTCTCACTTTGACGAAGACTCTGCAAAACACCAAGTTGTCATTGTCAGTGGGCGTCCCACTTCAACGACAACTATCAATGTTGTTTCTCAAAAATGGTATGTGAATATGTCATGCTATTTTCAATATTCCTCTGATAGCATACTAGGCTCGATATACTTCTTGTGAGCAGCAATGATTGACATTGGTTGACTGAGATAGGTACACTTACGATTTCCAAGGTTGATGACAACCATAGATGCGCTGCCCCTTGTCGACTTCGTGAGTGCAATATTTTCGGACCTATGGTGATGAATGTTTCTCATATGTCTCATGTCAAGATCACAGGGGTTCGAGGCTTGGATGAGGACTATGCATTCATGGACGTCCATTGGGTAATGCTGATACACTTCATTGATACGGTATGGGCTAGAGCTACGATTCACGACTCGGAAGTGACTTTCGTTCCCTGCTAGGTATCCGCCATTCTTGTGACTCGATTCATCCTCAGTCTTCGCTCGCATGACCTTCCAAAAAGCAACGTACCGGGTGAACTCCCCAGCCTGGTGTTAAAATCACAAGAGGGGAGAGAGTGAAACCAATGGAATTGGATGATGGAAAACTGAGGGAAGTACAGGGGTTTATATACCTAAGTACCAGGGGAAGTCCATGTGATTGTTAGGCAATCACATGGGATGGACAGCCTTGGCAGTGCAGCCAGACTGGTCCACTTCTACCTAGTTCTACTCTAGGCCTGAGGCTGTGTGATCTTCCCACAGCCTTAGGCTAAACTAAACTACCTATCTTATCTGATAGTATCTAATCTAATCTGATCTTGTCTTATCAACATTGTCCTGGGGGCTGGCTGGTTAGCCCAAGTCCAACACTCCCACTTAATCAGCTAGCTCCCTAAGCCAAGCTGTTTACAAGCCTCTTCCACCTTCACCTTGCTCAGAGACTTGGTCAGGATGTCTGCAGCCATGGAGTCTGTGGGTACATAGTCTATGGACAGTGTCCCATTTTCCACAGCATCTCTGAGCCAGTAGAACCTGAGATCCAAGTGCTTCATTCTGCCATGATGCTCTGGGTTTCTGGCAACCTGGATGGCACTCTGGTTATCCATGTGAAGTGTGGTAGGACCAGAGGGCTCATAGCCAAGTTCTGTCAGAAGCTGTCTAATCCAGATAGCCTCAGAGCCAGCAGAGACAGCAGAAACATACTCTGCCTCTGTGGTAGACAGAGCAACAATGGACTGCAACTTGGAACTCCAGGACACTGCACCAGTTCCCATCTTAACCACATAGGCACTGGTAGACTTTCCAGAGTCAGGGTTACCACCATGGTCAGCATCAGAGTACACCTCAAATCTCTCCTTGGATGCAGAGGAGAGAGGGGCATATGTGAGCTTGTAGTCCATGGTGCCCTTGAGATATCTGAAGAGGTGTTTCACAGCCTTCCAGTGGTCAGGGCCAGGATTGGAGTTGAACCTGCTTAGCACAGACACAGCAAAGGAGATGTCTGGTCTGGTGGCAATGGCAAGGTACATGAGAGCTCCCACTGCATTGATGTAGGGGACAGAGGCCATGGCCTGCTTGTCCTCATCTGTGGCAGGGCACTGGGAGGCACTCAGTCTGAGTCCTGGCTCCATGGGAGTACCAACTGGTTTGCAGTCTGACATGTGAAACCTCTCAAGGATATCCTCCACATAGTGCTTCTGGGACAAGGAGATGGAGTGCTTGGCTCTGTCTCTGGAGATGGCAACACCAAGAAGAAGACTGGTTGGACCAAGATCCCTGAGTTTGAAGTGAGAGAGCAGCTTCTGTTTCACCTCCTGGATGGCAGCCTTGGATTTGGAGACCAAGGTGCAGTCATCAACAAAGACAGGAAGGATCACCCTGACAGAACCATTGTCCAGGATGTACACAGAAGAGTCACTCTTCAGGATCTTGAAGCCCATGTTAGCCAGTGTGGCTGCAAGCTTCTTGTACCAGAGTCTGCCAGATTGCTTCAAGCCATAGAGTCCCTTGTCCAGTTTGTACACCTTGTGTCCATCAGGGGAGACAAAGGCTTCTGGCTGCTGCATGTAGACCTCCTTGTCCAGCTCTCCATTCAGGTAGGCTGTGGAGAAGTCTATAGACTCAACTTCTAGGTCCTCAATGGCAGCAATGGCAAAGATGATTCTCAGAGTGGCCCATTTCAGAGTAGATGCAAATGTCTCATCATACTCAAGTCCTGGTCTCTGGCTGAATCCCTTTGCTACCAGTCTGGCTTTGTACCTGTCCACAGATCCATCAGGAAATCTCTCAATCTTGAAGACTCATTTGCAGCCTATGGCTTTGTGGCCAGCATGCAAGGATTCAAGTGTCCAAGTGCCATTCTCAAGATGTGACTGGATCTCAGTCATGGCTGCCTTGTACCACTTGTCTCCATCAGGTCTCTTGATAGCTTCAGAGAATGTCCTGGGCTCATCAGGATTA
The DNA here is from genome assembly GCA_027627245.1 of Meripilus lineatus. Classification (NCBI taxonomy): domain Eukaryota; kingdom Fungi; phylum Basidiomycota; class Agaricomycetes; order Polyporales; family Meripilaceae; genus Meripilus; species Meripilus lineatus. Next base: position 7,776 of record JANAWD010000374.1, on the reverse strand, counting down.
GAAGTGACTCTGGTGTTGAATGCAAACTCCAGAGCAGTGGGCAGGTCCATCTCAGTCTCCAAGGGATATACAAAGTCAAGTCCCCTGGGACAGAAGAGATTCCTGGCTCACTTCTGCATCCTGATACTCCTGAGCTTCCTCATAGATAGTCTCCTGGTCTCCTTCCTGGGACTCTTCCTCCTCAGTAGGGTCTACCTGTTTGTGATGGGTAGACAGGTCCACTTTCCACCATTCTTCCAGGCTTTCTGGCATTACTTCTGGTGGACCTCCTGATAGCAGGATCAGTAGGATAAGGCTGAGGAGGAGTGAAGGGAGAAGGCTCCTTTCTTCTTCTAGGAGGCTTCTGACAGGGAAGGGAGATGGAGATGAGGAGCTAGAGGGAGCAGGAGATGGATCTGTGTGTGGCACAGGTGGATCAGGTGTCTGAGAAGGTGAAGGTGATCTAAGAGTGTCATCATGCAGTGGCTCATCCTTGACCTCTGGCTGGGAGGAAGGAGTGGGCTCAGGTGACTGTTGCTGGGCCTGAGGTTGGCCAGCATGGACTTGGAGGAGTGCTCCCACTGAATCCTGGTCATCTGAATCATCTAGGGGAGCAAGGATCTTGTTGAGCAAGTCCTGTCCCACTGTGTAATGGGGTGATGATTCAATGAGCTGAGATTCTCTGACAACAAGTCCAGGAAAACTACATTCATCAAAGATGACATCTCTAGAAATCACCACCTTCTTGGAGAGGGGGTCATAGCACTTCCAGCCTTTGTAGCCATCAGGATAGCCCAAGAAAATGCACTTGAGAGAGTGTTGTTGGTTTTGCTATTTCTGTGATGACTTCAACTCCAATCTTCTTGATTTTAGTACCATTAAATTCCTTGATTATTTTCCTATTTTCTATGATTTTTCCCCATTTTTCCAGCTGTCCTACAGCTCTCTACCCATTGTGATTTGGACTTAGCATTTCTTCACTGGCTTCAGCCACTTCAGCCACATTAGGTACTATACAGTTTCAGCCACAGCTTCTGTTAGCCTGGCACTTGGGTGATGGAAACTTTAGCTTCCTAACTTGAGTTCCAGGTATGTATAACTTATGTTACCATAATAAAGAGCTTCCTAACTTGAGTTCCAGTTGCCTGGGGTTGATCTATTCCCCCTTGGTGTGGATTTTAACAGGTTATGGGCCCTGCTGCCTTCTAGGAAGCCACTGCTTGTGCGACGATTTTTGGAGTCAAATCTTCTTGGATTCGCCTGAAACTTCGTACACCTCTTAACCCATCTTTATCCTCGACATCTACCGAGTTTTACGCTCATCCGATCAAAACTCCGGACTTGGTGCGAATTTCTTTCCACCTGTCCTCCTGGCTCAGCCACACCTACCCCATCTTCCGACCTCGATATCTCGCCGAGTATTCCTCGCACACCGCCGCTCTCAGGCTCGTTCGAATCTACTCCTCCATACCTTCCTGTTGATACCCGGATCACTCGATTCCGTCAAGAACTCGCCGCGCAACAACCTCATCTTTGTCACCCACCCCTTATCTCAGCCACCCCCATTTTGGGCGACCCATATCTCGACGAGTTCTCATCCGTTTCGGTTGATCTTAGGTTCGTTGGACTCGCATTAACGTGAGCTTTCCATCGTGTCCTTGATCGTGGGAATCGGACCACTTTTGACCGCCCAACCCGCCGCCCAAGTCTGTCCACCACCCCACCTCAGCCACTTTTCCACCCATCTTCTTCAGCTCATTGTTCCACCAATTCTTCACCAATTTCTTCGATTCTTACACCATTTGGATCCTCTCTGTCCCCTCTACACGTCCACATCATCCCCATCGACAATTTCCCACGCCCTTCGCCGCCATCATGTCAGATTCTGTTGCCCTTCCCAAGTTCAAGCCTCTTTCCTCTTCCAACTACACTACCTGGTCTGGAGAGATGAGGGCATGGCTGATGAGGGGAGGCTATTGGATGTTGGTCAAGGGGGAGGAGGTGAAGCCTGGGAGCTTGGTTGAGGGTAAACCTACCACAGATGAGTCCTCTGCTACTCTTGCCTGGTCTATCAAGGCTGGGAAGGCTGCTGGTGAGCTGTACCTTGCCCTGGAGCCTGACCAGAGGACCCATATTGTTGGTTTGGAGGATGATCCTGTTGCCATTTGGAAGAAGCTGGAGGCTGTCCATCTTCAGAAGCGCCCTGGGTCTCGTTTTCTGTCCTACGACCACTTCTTTTCCATCCAGAAGAAGGAGGATGAGACTTTGACTTCCCTCATGACCAGGATTGATGAGGCTATGATTCAGGTCAAGAATTTGCGTCCTGATAAGTTCTCCTTGGATGACCTGGCGTATGATTCATGCTCTCTCCCTGACACGACGTCATACGACTCCTTTGACCTCTTCTCTTCAGCTTATGGAACAAGCTAGAGAAGTCCAAGCTTCAGGAGTCTTTCATAGGTGAAGATTTGCGCAGGCAGCGCTCTGTTCTGTCCCCTTCCCTTCAGGTTGCTTCTATAGCATCCCATACCTCTCCCAACTCTTCTGTCTCCTGTGACTTCTGCTCTCTGCCTGGTCATTCCATAGCCACCTGCTACAGGTTCAAGGCTGGTAAGGCTGAGGCAACAAAGGAGGCATTAGAGAAGTGCCAGCAGCGCAAAGGGAAGGGTAGGGCATGAAAGGCCAATATTGCCTCTACTTCTACTACTCAGGGTACCACCACCACCACCACCCCTGACCCTTCCACTGTTCAGGAGTTTGCTGGCGATGCAAGTACTGCTCTTTCTGAGCCATCCACCTCTTCTTCTGTCCACCCAGATGCTCATGACTATTGGACTGCAGACACAGGCGCCACTTCTCATATGACCCCTCATGGTCATTGGTTGCGCAACTATACCCCCTTTCGCACTCCAATCTGTCTGGCAGACAATAGTGTGGTGTTCTCAGAAGGTGTTGGCTCAGTGGTATTTTGCCCAGTGGTAGAAGGGAGATCATTGCGTCCTGTTGAGTTCACTCGAGTTTTACATGTCCCAAGACTCAGAAACAACCTCCTCTCAGTCCTGTATCTTGTTCTCAATCACAGAATCCAGATTCATATCTACAAACCTCGCATGGATTTCTCCAGAGACAAGACTCTGTTGTTTTGTGCCCCAGTGGACTCTACCCATACTGCCTATCTCTCAGGCCATGTTGCCATTCCATCTCTGACACCTGCTCAGTCAGCACACCTGTCTTCAGCATCCACCCTTCCTCAGGACCTTTCCCTCTGGCATTGTCGTCTTGCATACCATCATTACCAGGGTGTCAAGACTCTCATTTCCAAAGGTCTTGCTACAGGTATCAAGCTGGACTCTGCTGCTGCTCCAGATCCCATCTGTGAGCCTTGTCTTTCAGGCAAGATGCATGCTCACCCCTTTCCCACCACCAACACTGTCACTCCCAGACTTCTTGGTCTTGTCCACTCTGACCTTCATGGTCCTTTGCGCTGCCAAACTCATTCTGGCTTCAGGTACTGGATTACCTTCATTGATGACAGGTCCAAGTTCAAGGCTGCCATTCCTCTTAAAGCCAAGAGTGAGGCCTTTCTTGCCTTCAAGCGCTACAGGGCCTATGCCATGACCAAGCACAACCTGGAGATTGGTGCTCTTCAGGATGACAAGGGTGGTGAGTATATGTCCAAGGAGTTTAACAACTTCTGTGCAGACCATGGGATTGTCAGAAGACATACTGTCAGGAACAGACCTCAGCAGAATGGTGTTGCAGAGCGCTTTAACAGACTTCTCAATGAAAGCATCACTACCATGCTTGCAGAGTCTAACCTCCCTATGCAGTTCTGGGGGGAGGCTTTGGCTATCTTCATCCATATCTATAACAGGTGTTCCACCTCTTCCCTACTCAATACCACTCCCTTTGAGATGTGGAAAGGCTCACTTGTCCCATCTCAGGGTATGGGGATGTACTGCCTATGTGCATGTTCAGAAGGACAAGAGGTCTTCTTCTCTGGGTTCACACATGGAGAAGTGTGTATTCATTGGGTATCCTCCAGGCTACAAGGGATAGAAATTCTATAATCCTACTACCAGGAAATCAGTGATTTCAGAGAGGGCGGAGTTTGATGAAAGGTATTATCCTGGCTTGAAGCAATTCTCTACTCCTTCAGGTCCTCTTCTTCTAGAGCCATCTACTCCTGCCACTGCTACCTCTCATTCACCTTCATTTGTTGACTTTGGCATTCCTCCTGATGAGGAAGAGGTTGTACCAGCTGCTCATCCTGGGGGGGAGGAGCCTATAGCTGGTCAGCCTGAGCCTGCTGGTCTTCAACCTGATCCACCTGCTGCCTTGCCTGCTCCACCACCTGTACCTTCAGCTCCAGCACCTATTGCTGAGCCTGAGGAGTTTGTTCTGCCTCCAGCTCTCCAAAAACCTCGTCCAGTACAGCCTAGACACACCAATAGTCTTATTCCACCTTCACCTTATCCTCCACCTACTGGCAAGAGAGTCAGAACATGGACTACCTCCTCCTTTGGCTCTAGCACCTCCTAGGAGATCTACTCCTTCACCAGCTCCATCTCTCTCACCAGCACCTCCTTCTCCTTCACCAGCACCTCCTCAGCCAGGTCCTTCACAACCTACAAGACACTCTACCAGAACCAACTTGGGTGTTCCACCTGGTGAATGGTGGAAAGTCAGAGAGACATCTCCTATCCCTGAGGATGATGAGTCTGATGACTCTGATGCACATGAGGATCAGGATCAGGAATCTACCTATGAGGATGCTGACACTCACCTCTCTGAAGCTGCCCAGGCTGTCTCTGCCTCTGATGCCAAGAGCTATGCTGAGGCTCTCAAGAGACCTGATGCCCCCAAGTGGATAGAGGCTACTCAGAAAGAGTTTGATGGTCTTATTGCCAATGGAACATGGGAGTATTGTCAACTTCCTCCAGGTGCCAAGGCCATTGGATGCAGATGGGTCCTTAACATCAAACATCTTGCTGATGGTACCATTGATAGGTACAAGGCCAGATTGGTTGCCCAGGGATTCAGTCAGAGACCAGGCTTTGACTATGTAGAGACCTTTGCCCCTACTGTGCACATGGCTACTATCAGAGTCATTCTTGCCCTTGCTGCCTTGGAGGATCTGGAGTTATACTCCATTGACATCTCCCAGGCCTTCCTCAATGGAGACTTGGATGTGGACATCTATATGCAGCAGCCTGAGGGTTTTGAGAGAGGCAACCCAGGTGATGTGGTCAGATTGGTCAAGGGTCTGTATGGTCTCAAGCAAGCTGGGAGACTTGGGAACCCGAAGCTTCATTCTGTGCTTCTCCAGATGGGTTTCAAGTGCCTCAAAAGTGATGCTTCTGTCTACCTCTTTATCAAAGATGATGTTAGGGTTATTATTCCCATCTTCATTGATGATATCACTCTTGCAGGTCGTTCTGTTGCCTCTATCAAGGCTGTCATTGCAGAACTTGCTACCCACTTCAAACTTGGAGACCTTGGTCCGTCATCTTATCTTCTGGGTATTGAAATTACCAGAAATCGATCCCTTCGCTCTCTCTCCCTTTCCCAGCGCCAGGATATCATCAATACCCTCACTACCTTCAGCATGTTTGACTGCAACCCAGTCTCTACTCCTATGGACCCAGGACTTAGCCTCTCAGCTGCAGATGGTCCTCAGACAGACTCAGAGAGACAGGAGATGTCTACTATTCCCTATATCAATGCTGTTGGTGCTCTGATGTATCTCAGCACTTGCACAAGACCAGATATTTCCTACACTGTTCACAAGCTTGCTAGGTTTAATACCAATCCAGGCATGGCTCACTGGAAAGCAGTCAAGCATCTCTTCAGATATCTCAAGGGTACTATGGACCTTACTTTAACTTATAGTCCAAATCCTCACAGCACAGAGTTGTTTAGGACTTTCTTTGATGCTGATCATGCTGGAGAGATTGATAGCAGGAAGTCCACTGGTGGTTTTGTGATTATGATGGGGACTGGGGCAGTCAGCTGGAGTTCTAAACTTCAGAGCATGGTTGGACTATCTACTACTGAGGCAGAGTTTGTGGCAGGAAATGAGGCTGGAAAGGAGTTGATGTGGATCAGGAACTTGTTGACAGAGATTGGGTATACCTTTGATGGACCTTCCACTCTGTTCATAGACAACAACTCTGCTATCTCAGTGGCCAAGAATCCCACTCATCATAGCAAGATGAAGCATGTGGATCTGAGGTTACATTGGTTGAGGGATATGGTTGAGTCTGGATATATTTCACCTGTGCACTTGTGTCTGAGAAGGTGAAGGTGATCTAAGAGTGTCATCATGCAGTGGCTCATCCTTGACCTCTGGCTGAGGGGAAGGAGTGGGCTCAGGTGACTGTTGCTGGGCCTGAGGCTGGCCAGCATAGACTTGAGGGAGTGCTCCCACTGAATCCTGGTCATCTGAATCATCTAGGGGAGCAAGGATCTTGTTGAGCAAGTCCTGTCCCACTGTAGTGAGGGGGTGATGATTCAGTGAGCTGAGATTCTCTGACAACAAGTCCAGGAAAACTGCATTCATCAAAGATGACATCTCTAGAAATCACCACCTTCTTGGAGAGGTCATAGCACTTCCAGCCTTTGTAGCCATCAGGATAGCCCAAGAAAATACACTTGAGAGAGTTTGGCTCTAGTGACTTTCTCTGGTCCTTCTGGACATGCACATATGCTCTGCAGCCAAATACCCTGAGGTAGTGGATGGATGGCTTTTTGTTGTGCCAGAGTTCATATAGTGTGACTGTGGAGGGCAGAGAGGATGTAGGTGACCTGTTTCTCAGGCTGGGAGATGGGACTCCACAAGCATGGCTGTGACTCCTTCTACCAGAGTTCTGTTGATCCTCTCTGCTGCTCCATTCTGCTGGGGAGTGCTTCTGACTGTATGCTCTCTTCTGATCCCATGCAACTTCATGTAGTCATTCCACTCTGTGGAGATGTATTCTCCACCCTTGTCATCTCTCAGGGTCCCAATCCTTCTGCTGAGGAGATTCTCAGCATAGGCTTTGTAGATCTGGAATGCCTGGAAGGCTTCACTCTTCTTTCTGAGCAACGCCACATAACAGAATTTGGTGGCATCATCAAGGAAGGTGATCCAGTATCTATAGCCTTGGATAGTCTGGGTTGGAAGGGGACCATGAACATCAGAGAAGATGAGATCAAGGGGAAGGGAGTGTCTGTTCTCTGCCTGCTGAGGGAAGGGTGTCCTGTGCTGCTTGCCAAGAATGCATGCTTCACAAGGACCAGACATGGGTGTCTCAGAATCAAGCTTGAGATTGACCACAAGCTTGTTTTTCAACAGGGACTCCAGTCTGTCTTGGGAGATGTGGCCCAACCTTCTGTGCAGGAGAGATCTGTCTAACACTACCTGGGATGACTGAGCATGTTGCTGCACCTGTACCTGTCCATTCAGGATTCCCACATTGGTATCAGTGACTGTGGCATACAACAGTGTGACAGTGTCTCTTTGGAAAGAAATCAAGTCCTTTGTGATAGCAATGCTGAAGCCCTTGTGCTGAGTGAGGTGGAGAGGTGAAAAGAGGTTACACCCCAGCTCAGGCACATAGAGGACATCAGTGATAGCTACAGTAGGTCTATTACTACCCCTTGGAATAAATAGCACAGTTCCCTTTCCCTCTGAATAGAAAATCTGACCATTGGCAATTCTGACTGGCACTCTCCAGGGAACAAAGATGTGAAACCAGTGTCTGTGTGGAGTCATATGAGATGTAGCACCTGAGTCAACCAACTATTGGTAAGAGA
>JANAWD010000373.1:0-41125 GCA_027627245.1 Meripilus lineatus | reverse complement strand
CCCGCTTTTACTCCGTCTCCGCTCCGTCCTTAGTTCTAGTCCGTGTATTCATTTGCGTATATATAGGCATGTACTTGCGACGATCTCCCGCATTCAGATAATTGTATTCAACCCACCGTTACTCCAATCTCCTCCGTCTGACTTCTGTCCGAACTCCGTCCTCCGAATCTCCGCTTCTCTCTCCTCCGAAATTAAACCTGCTTGGGAATCAAAGGGCGCAGCACATAAGCTGAAGCCAGGGTTTTCCGACGCTAAGTGTTTCTCCGTTCAACTCCGTCACTTCTTCCGTCTTCCGTATAACTCCGAGCCACTCCGGAGTACGGTCTTGACAGAATGTCAAAATTTAAACTAAAATCTTTCTTAATGTTCCTTTTTATTTCCTCAAAGCATTGTCACGCAATAATTATCATAAAAATTAAAATGAGTTTATTTTAGTACTTAGTGTTTTCTCAGTATTTTCTTCTCAGAAAAATCAGTACATCACTGCTATAATTGTAATCACAAATATTCTATAATATCATTTGTATATTCTCTGTAGAAAATTAAAAACCTACTGCCTAGTATCTGATATCTAGTCTATCTCAATAAAAAGATTGACTATAATATCACCAGAGTATTAAGATTGTGAGACAGTCATAACAGTAGAACAATAGAATAGAATTGAAAGTGGGAAGATATTAATATAATGCAATACAATGAGAAACTATATTTTATACTGCTAAAGATAGCAAAGAGATGTAAAAAAAAGGAGAAAATCCTATTTAAATATCTGGAAGAGAGACAAAGCTGGGAATTTTTAGATTTCCAATATTAAAAGAAACTACATAGAGTAATAACATTGGTCAAGTCAATAGCCTGAAACTTGAATATATAGGCAGATCTGCAAATTAAAGAGTTAAGGCCTCAAAAATTTTAACTATTTGTCTTTTATTTGTTTTCCTCTAGTAAACTGAAGTACTGACTTAGAATAACTTCTAATTATTAGCTTTATAGGGAAATATTCAAGTTGAATAAGTAAGTCTCTCGATGAACTGGAGAAGCCCTAAACCAAATAGTCCCTAGTAACTTATATACTTGTATAATACAATATTGCTCATAAAGAATTCACAGGTTATAAAGTCATGCTTGAATATATCCTTCACCTTCGTCTCAATAGAATATTTGATAAAAGTTAATATAATAATTTGAGGGCTTAAAATAATATCAAAAAAGTAAGTCTCAACTTAAAAAAGTATGATTAGATCTAAGTAACAATAATTGCTAAATTATTAAGAGATCTTAGAGTCTGTGTACTATTGATATAATAAAAATTCAGTTGAATAATAGAAGCTCTAATAATTTTGGGAAAGTGTCAGTCTTATAAATCTAGAGAGTTCGAGTTTATTATCAGGCTTTCTAGATATTGTTGAGTAAAGAAAGTTAAAATCTTAGAGATTCAAACATCCTGTAGAAATTATAAAGATACTTCAAGTATAAACTAATAAGAAGATGTCTTATCTCTTGTATTTTAGAGTTCTTCCTCTCTTAATTTTTAGATCTCACATCTTTTAGAATCTTCTACAGCAAGTCAGATAGAATAGTATTTCAATAGTGAAGTCTTAATAACTAAATATCTAATTAAAATTCAAATATCTTAAATGAATGAGAAGAATATAATTGAATGAGTATTTAATGAGGATTATTTAGTATAAATTGAGAGTTATCTACATTTTAATCCTTTGAAAATCTAGAAAGAAATTTAAATTACTAAGTAAATAAGTAATCCCATAATATATTTCTGTGAGCTTTATGTTAGAATTATTTCATGTCAATCTTAAATCTATAGAAACTATATTGCTAGACTATAGAAGAATTTTACTTTAACAATTTAATCTATAATACAGTTCAAAAAATGAAAGTGAGTTATAATGAACTTATAGAAATGATAATAAGTTTATGTCTTTCAATATTAATAAATCATAGAAGTATATCTAGTAGTTGACTTTCTCAAAACATTTTCAATTGATAAATTTGCTTTATAAATAGACTAATAATAATCCTAATATAAATAATAAAGTCTTTAAAACTACTATAGAAGAAAATACTAATATCTATAAATATTCTTGAGCACTTATATAATATGTTATAATCTGTTTATATTTATCTATTTCTTAAGCAGAGCAGTTTTTGACTCTTATATATATATATATCAATCCAGTCTTATATTTCTATATAGAAATGTAATAATCTAAGAGTTTTATACTATATTACTACTAAAATAACCTCATGTAAATTATATAAAGATTCTTCAATGATTATTCTATATATATAAATATCATATTTCATTTGATACAAGAAACTACTTGTCTCTATTATTACCTATCTATTTATTTAATATATACTTTTTTGTTTTTTCTATATTCATTAATAATCTTCTCACTCTTTAGTTTAGCTATCACTTTATTTTTTCCTTTTACAAAAGCTGGACTGGAATTATATACTCTACTATTAAAGTTTTTACCACTTTATCAAAAAGAGATTGATAACTACTTACTAAAATTATATAATTGTTGAAATCTATAAATCCAATTCAATTTCTAATTTCTATATTCTACAACTCTCAATATAGTATTACTATACTATTGAATCTTTGATATTCGCAGTTTTGAAGATCACTAGATATATTAAAATTGAATCTAACAACTAACTTACCTAAAGTATAGGATTATAAGTAATACATAGTAGATTTAATTTTTTCTATTATATTCTCATCTATTTCTGATTATTTATAAAGTATAGTATATATGCAATTCAAGGTCTTATTTATATTATATTCTGTCTTATATCACTTTGCTCTTACGAATATCATGCATATGCCAATATGCAATTAGTCTTTTATATATTTAATAGTAGTTCTCAGAGTAACCTAGTATTAGTATAATTAAAATCAGATCTCAACAATATTGAGATTTGAAACTAAATTCAAAGAGGTATCATCTTTATTTATATTTGTATTATCCTACCAAAATTGCCTTATATAATAGGTATTTCTATATTTTATTATTTTATTATCATTTTCTAGCTGATAAAAGAGTGAGGAATTAAGAAGATTATAATTTTTTTGTTGATGAATAAGCAATATTCTCAAAGCTTATACTCTGTGGACTTACACAAGGCTGGATCTGTGCATACTTGCATCAACGCCAAACCAAGCCCATCACGAGACGCAGGGGCGGATATTACCCCCGAAAAATCCACGGAATAGTGAGGGAATTGTTTTCGTATACCAGGAATATTCAGTAGCTATTACGAGGTAGAATAGAATAAACTTTACTTACCTATTTCGTCCGTATTACAGGGCGAAATGTCAAAACCCTGTGCATGGCTTTTCCGGGAGGGAATATGCCCGGGAAAGTTCACCTTTTCGGGTCATATCCCCGCCCGTAATATCCCAGGGAAAGTTCGCCTTTTCCTTGGCTATTCCCTGGCAATTGTGGCGGGGGATATGCCCCGAAAAGGAAAACAATGACGCCCTAGACTTTTCCGGAATGGGAAAGGTATCCTTTTCGGGCCCTGTTCTGCAGGGGAAAAGCCATCACGGAATTGTTTTCCAATTCCAGCCTGTAATAGCTGAACTAATTTCCTATTCGACAGCGCAATTGCTTTCCAATTCTGTCATGACTTTTTCCCTTCAAAATAGGGCTCGAAAAGGATACCTTTCCCATTCCGGAAAAGTCTAGGGCGTCATTGTTTTCCTTTTCAGGGCATATCCCCCGCCACAATTGCCAGGGAATAGCCAAGGAAAAGGCAAACTTTCCCTGGGATATTACGGGCGGGGATATGACCCGAAAAGGTGAACTTTCCCAGGCATATTCCCTCCCAGAAAAGCCACGCACAGGGTTTTGACATTTCGCCCTGTAATACGGACGAAATAGGTGAGTAAAATTTATTCTATTCTAACTCGTAATAGCTACTGAATATTCCTGGTATACGAAAACAATTCCCTCACTATTCCGTGGATTTTTCGGGGGGTAATATCCGCCCCTGCGTCTCGTGCATAGCACAGTGCAAAGGCGGAATACTACATATAGGTTCCTGTGAGAATTTTCAGGGTCCGAACGCATTTGATTGGGTGATGCTACAACACTTACAAGTCTGAGTCACAACAATCATACATCCATGTCCATGCATGCTCTCCCAGAAGGGGATGGAAAACACGGTCAAGGATGGGATTTTTGAGCGCGGCGAACCTGATGTACAAAGAAAATACGATACAAGAGGTCGTGGGAATTTGTTACCGATTTCCATGTGACCAAAAATGGATTGCACTCTCTTCTGATAACCGACCCTGGGTGGCGGGTCGGAATCACCCTCTTTACAACGGCTACAATGACAACAGGGTCCTACTCGATAAGACCTCCAAGTTATGCTCTCTTCTTCGACGAGACCTGAGGTTTGGCGATCATTAAGTGCGGCGATACTCATCCCCAGGCTCACCCGAGGCACGGGCTTTTCTCTTGCGATCATCCACTGTATCTTATCCTCTCCTCTGTCATCTTACCATGTTTGATATCTCACTTGTCCCTTTGTTAATATTTCGCGATATTTTTAACCTCGACTGGATTTACTGTGATTTACCATCATGTACAGAAGTCGTTTGTCTCTGTCTGTCAGTGGTCTGAACCCAGGATTGAGTCATTGCTCAGCCTCTCGTTTACTATGTTCACAAAAGGGCATGCCGATCACTCATTCGCGGATGGACTAAGTTATATCAAAACAAAATGTGATCACATTCGTGCATATTTTTCCACAGACAACAATTACAAACCAGACCAGTACAATACAACATCATCCCAAAAGTCATGCGTTGCTCATATGCATCGTGAGTGCTCAAAGTGTCAAATCTTAGAGTTGAAACTCATCACGGCTGCCGACAGAAGTCAGGTCAGTTGATCTCACGGATAGTTCTCATCAAGCTCACCCCTTGAGGCTCTTGTAAAGTCCAACAGCACCGTTTACAGCACCGATACCGTTGTTCAAATGCTCGAGCTTGTTGCCGATCCTGACACGTGGCTCGCGGGCAACGAGTTCATACAAGTCATCGTAGTCACGACTAAAGCAGGGTGAGCAAAATGGATAGACATCAAGATTCTTAAACCTACCCTCGGACATTCTTGTAGAGCTCGACAGCGCCATTGACGGCACCGATGCCGTTGTTCAAGTGCTCGAGCTTGTTTCCAATCCTCACGCGGGGCTCACGGGCAACGAGCTCAAGGTCATCACGGCTGTTGGGCATATCTTCAGTCGGGCAATTTTGATCGCGGGATCAGGTGCATACCTCCTGAGGTTCGAGTACAATTGAGCGGCACCAGTAAGAGCACCAAAGCCGTTGGTCAAATGCTCAAGCTTTCGGCCACCACGAGGCTCGCGGGAAACAAGCTCAAGGTCGTCCCGAGCGTACAAGTCGTCGTAGTCACGGCTATATTGAAGTGAACTTGGGGTATATGTGCGAATATCTTAATGCTTACCCTCGGACGTTCTTGTATAACTCGACGGCACCGTTGACAGCGCCAATTCCGTTGTTCAAGTGTTCAAGCTTGTTACCAATACGAACACGGGGCTCGCGGGCAATGAGTTCGAGGTCATCACGGCTTTAGGGGGATGTTTGGATTAAGAAATACTAGTTGTAGAACCAGTTACGCACCCCTTGAGGTTGTGGTACAATTGAGCGGCACCAGTAATAGCACCAAAGCCGTTGGTCAAGTGCTCGAGCTTCCTGCCCCCACGAGGCTCACGGGCAACAAGTTCAATGTCATCCCGAGCGTACAAGTCGTCGTAGTCACGGCTATAGTAGAGTGAGCAAGGCAGATGGATATGAATCTACTTGTGCCTACCCTCGGACGTTCTTATAGAGCTCGACAGCACCATTGACTGCGCCGATACCATTGTTCAAGTGCTCGAGCTTGTTGCCAATCCTGACTCGGGGCTCGCGGGCGACGAGATCAATGTCATCCCGAGCATACAAGTCGTTGTAGTCGCGGCTAGATAGAGGGTGAGCGTGTCTTACAGATGGCAATATCAATGTCCTTACCCCCCGAGCTTGTATATTTGCATATCCCGGAATCCGGGGCCAATCCTGACTCGGGGTGCAGCCTCGACGGTGGAGGTAGCAGCGATGACAGCAAGAATGACAGCAGTGGAGAAACGCATGATGTTTAGATGGTTTGAAGAGGAATGAGGGACGTTAGAGTAAGGGGTCGTAAATTGAAGTCGTGGAGAAAGGAATGAAGAATAATGCGCGAATAAGTGAAGGCTTGAGTAACCATGCAATTAGTGCAAGAACTGAATGATGCATTCAAGTGGGGCTCACCGACCGGCACCTAAATTGGAGAAGTTGGCTCAGAAGAGGAAGTAAAGAACGAGCCGAGGAAATGTGAATCCTACAGACTGTCTTTTATATCTGGTTGGTCAGAAGGCGATCAACCATTTTGTCAAAATAATTACCCCAAATGACGGGAGTGACGACCTTGTGTACTACCCTCCGCAAAGCCATGCTGTCACTCGTTTCATTGCTGGGGGTTGCTGGCACTGCCGACACCCAAGCGGTCTCAATGGCCATTCATCAAGGTTGATACCTGTGATACCGTCACCAGATTTGGTGTTGCAAGACGACGGATTAATCACTCAGTTGGTATATCTACCCCATGTCCAAGAATTCAAGCCCACAATTCACGGCAGGGAGCGTGAAGAGGTGATTCTCGTCGAAGCGATGGTGTCATTAGTATGACCAACAATGACTGTAACACCCGACATCGCTGCTACAATCAAGAATTGTTCGTCCTCTGTCAGGTCCCAACATCAAAGTGATGGAGACAGAATCACTCACAGTAGCTCATGCGCTCACAGCTCACCGATATGACAAGACAGTCTTGGGATATGGAGCCAGCATCACCTGGGAATATCTGACACGGGTTGTAGTCGGGACCGACTCGGATTTAAAGACGGAGGGTCCAAAGAGTACTACCGGAGCAGGACTGAAGCAGGTCGCTGAAAGCCGACTTAAAGTTGCTCAGTGACAACACGTGCGTTTGAAGCTGGCCCATCGGGTCCTCGGGAAAGCCGTGGAAGCGATGTTGAAGTTAGCACCGTGTAAGGTACTGGTCAGAGTGTGGAGATGCTTTCGGAGGCACATAGTATGATGATTATAGATGAAGGTTCATGAACAAATGATGGTACTCCCGATGTTTCAAGCGTAATACTGTAATGTGTGCAGAGATGTTGTCTGCTGACGGAGAATGGGCTCGATCCATCAACATCGGGATCAGGTCTGATCTTTATTCCAATGCAAGACGAGGCAGTGCTGTATTTGAATTCCGTGCTTGACCACAACCCGAATGCTGTTTTTGGATTTAGTTGCACATAGTCGAGGATGAGCGTAGGGTGCATATATTGCGAAAGGCTAGTGGATGATGGGGCAGTAGTGAGGAGTGACGTGAGGGAACGAACCAAAACGCGAAACACGGCGTGTTTTGACGCGTCGCGCTTGCCCGAGACTTACGCGATCCGAGAGCGTGATCACATGGATCTGAGGTATTATGCGGTTTTTGACTCTGTTTTTCATTTCCCAGACGCTGCATCTGAGGTGTTTACAGTATCGCACAACACGGCTCATGATAGTACTGTAGTAAGTCCCAAATCATGGGGTCTGGTGCTTTCCGTAATTACTGCAAGCTGTCTTCCGCCATTGACCTTCAAGTCGCCAGTGCTGTTGTCTCCTCCGAGGCACTGTAATTTTAGTCTCCAGATATTTTTACTCAAAGTCCGAGTCCGCTCTCTTTTTCTGGATTAAAAACCGTATTGTTACACAAAGCCATTCCCTTGATGATCGGCCGTTCCTTTGCTCAATCACTCAAAATTCTACAAATGACTGATCGGTTTCAGATGCCAGTTTATTGAGGGATAAACCAAAGAATATAAGGAAACACAATGACATTCGTGCATATCTCTCCACAGACAGCAATTACACACAGACTATTACCACAGGTCGATAACATTCACAGCCCATACGGGTCGCGTCGCGAGTAATTCAGAACATCAAGATCTAGAGCTGAACTTCATCACGACTGGTGACAAAAGTGAGGTCAGCCGAATTTAGTAGCAAGCGGTAGTATGAATCTTACCCCTTGAGATTCTTATACAACGAAACGGCACCATTGACAGCTCCAAAACCATTGTTCAAGTGCTCGAGCTTGTTACCGATCCTGACACGAGGCTCACGGGCGTAGAGCTCTGCATCACGGCTAAAGACGACCATCAGCAAGAACTTCCCACTGGTGGAATAATCTACATACCCCTTGAGATTCTTGTACAACTCAACAGCACCATTGACGGCTCCAAAGCCGTTGTTCAAGTGCTCGAGCTTGTTGCCAATCCTGACACGGGGCTCTCGGGCAACGAGCCTCGAGAGTCATCCCGAGCATACAACGTCAGTCGTCATTGGCACGGACTATAGCTTGTGTTAGTAAAGTTTGCATTTCGGACAGAGATGAGAGCGACTGCGCACCCGATGAGGTTCACGTGAGGGGCAAAGGTGCCGCTTTTCTTCCAGGGCTTAAGCCTTTCAAGTCTGCCACTCCTGACACGGGGCTCTCGGGCAACGAGCTCGTACAAGTCATCGTACTCACGACTAATTCTGAGTGAGCAAAGCAAGAGATATGAATTTATATAGACACTTACCCTCGGACATTCTTGTACAACTCGACGGCACCATTGACGGCACCGATGCCGTCGTTTAAGTGTTGGAGCTTATTGCCAATCCTCACGCGTGGTTCACGGGCAACGAGCTCAAAGTCATCACGGCTATTGAAGAGATTTTCAGTCAAACCACCTCATCTGCGAAACTAGGTGAATACCTCTTGAGGTTCTGGTACAATTGAGCGGCACCAGTAAGAGCACCAAAGCCGTTGGTCAAGTGCTCGAGCTTCCTACCACCACGGGGCTCGCGGGCGATAAGCTCAATGTCATCCCGAGCGGACAAGTCGTAGTCGCGACTAGATTGGAGTAAGCATCGCATATAGATGGGAATAACACTGTCCTTACCCTCCTAGGGTGCTGCCGTATAATTTCTGCATGCGGGCTCCCGAGCTTACCATGGAAAGCGATTCAAGACGCGAAGGCTTGCGTACAGCTTCGACAGTTGAGGCGGTTGCGATGAAAGCGAGAACGATAGCAGTGGTGAAACGCATGATGAGATGGTTTGATGAGGACTAAAGAACGGTAGAATCAAGGTCGTAGATTGAAGTCGTGGAGGTAGAAACTAAGGAATATGCACGAATAAGTGAAGGCTTGGGAGGCGTGCAATAAAGCAGTCAGTGCAAGAATGAAATACATTTAAATGGAGCTCACCGTCCGGCACCTAAACTGGAGAAGTTGGCTCAGAAGAGGAAGAAGGAAAGAACGAGCTGAGGAATATGAATCCGACTGAACGCCCTTTATATCTGGTCAGTTCCGAAGGTGGTCCACTATTTCTCGTGATAATAGAATGTCCACAAATGACGGGATTGACGACCCTGTCGCCGTCTGCGATATCCGCACAACCCTCCGCAAAGTCATGCTGTCAGTTGTTCCGTCGTTTGGGTTGACACTGCCAAAGGAAGACCCAAGCGATTCTCTCAATCGACCCTTCAAATGTTGATGCTATCGGTGATATCGTCGGTAAATCTGGTGCTGCAAGACGACGAGTACTGTAGTCAGCACACCTATCCCCTTCCAAAATTCGAATTTACGGATCCGCGAATGGAAAGTCGAGGGGTAATACTCGTCGAAGTGATGGAATCATTGTCTGACCAGCGACCGTCAGTGCGACACCCGACATTGCTACATCAAGAATTGTTGGTCCTCCTTTAGGTCCCGATATCAATGTGATGAGAACAGAAATACTCACAGTAACTTATGCGCTCACGGCTCACCGACATGACAAGACAGTCTTGTCATATAGAGCCAGCATTCCCTGGGAATGTCTGACTCGGATGCAAAGATGGAGGAAAGCAAGAGTCCTGTCAGAACAGGGCGCCGGAAACGTTAACCAGCTCGCTAAGTGACAATAATCGGGTTTGAAGCTGGCCTTCAAGATCCTCAAAAAAAGCCATTGAAGCCAAAACCATGTAGGGTACTATTCAAATGTGGAGATGCTCTCGGAGACACAAAGCTTCATCAAGGCATGATGGTGCTCCCGATGTCTCAAGTGTTATACTGTTATGTGTAGAGACTCGGACTCCGGTGAGACCGTGACGCTGTCTACATACTGAGAGGGCTTGGTCCATCATCATCGGGATCAGTTCTGATCATTATTCTTTACGAGATGACGTGTTGAATTTGAGTGATGTGCTTGACGAGTACGACCCAGTTAATTCTTCTGGACCGAGTGGTACATTGTCGAGAACGCACTTTGAGTGCAAACACTGCGAACGACAAGCTGACGACGAGGCTGAGCCTGTGTTGAGGATGTGGGGCACGCGAAAAAGATGATGACGCGTATTGAATGCGCGTTTCGAGCGGAGGATTTATTCGTGGTGGGCACCACGGCCTGGACTCGGATGTCATGTTACAACCCGTCACAGACCGTCATCTGGGGGAGGTTACGTGGCGGCGGTCGATTGAAGTTACTTACCGCCTGACGACCGGGATGGGAGAATTCCAGCCTGAGGGAGAGCGGGTACACTTGCGTCGCATTGTCTCGTTGGATGATAGAAATCCACAGCAGGCTGTTCTTGGCTCCGACTCTCATTCCTCAGACGCTGCATCTCAGAGTGTTTGCAGTGCCGCTAACACGAGTAGAGCAATAAGTTCCATATCGGTGACCTGATGCAAGTTTTCGTCATTACGTATACTTGTCCTCTGCCCTCGCCATCGTCGTCTTTCTCCCAAGGTGCTGCAATTTTTTCTACAAAAATTTCATGACATTTCTTTCTTTTCTTCAAAGTCAATTGTCTTGGTCTGGATTCAATATCAAGCTCTCTCCATAAAGCCATTCAAGTCGTAATCCCACTCGTTCACCCCAAAGATCAACAAATCACTGTTCAGGCTCAGACACCAGATCTCTCAGATTCACTCGTCAATCTATGAATCAAAGTATATAAAAAACACAATCAAATTCGTGCATATCTCCCCACAAACAACAATTACAAACAAATTATTACAATAGGTCAACATTCACAAACCCATACGTCCGTCAGGATACATTCAGGATCTCAATACTTAGAGCTCAATCTCATCACGGCTAGCAACAGAAGTGAGGTCAGTCGAGTTCAACAAGTGGGAGCACAGTCCTTACCCCTTGAGGTTCTTGTACAACGAAACGGCACCATTGACAGCTCCGAAGCCATTGTTCAAGTGCTCGAGCTTGTTACCGATCCTGACGCGGGGCTCTCGGGCGTAGAGCTCATCATCGCGACTAAAGACAACTGTCAGCAGGAAGGTCCAGCTGGTGGATTAATCTACATACCCCTTGAGGTTCTTGTACAACTCAACAGCACCGTTGACGGCTCCAAACCCGTTGTTCAAGTGCTCGAGCTTGTTGCCAATCCTGACACGGGGCTCTCGGGCAACGAGCTCAAGATCATCCCTAGCATACAAGTCGTCGTATTCACGACTATAACGTGTTGTTAGTAAGGTTTTCATTTTGGACGAAGACGGAAGCGATCGCGCACCCCTTGAGGTTCTTGTAAAGGCCAATGGCACCATTGACAGCTCCAAAGCCGTTATTCAAGTGCTCAAGCTTGTTTCCGATACTGAAACGAGGCGGAGCGGGTTCACGGGCCAAGAGCTCAAGGTCATCTCGAGCGTACAAGTCGTCATAGTCACGGCTGGAGGAGGGGTGTGTGAGTCGGGATATTCTGATCTCGGAAACGGGTACATACCCCTTGAGATTCTGGTACAACTGAGCAGCACCAGTGAGAGCACCAAAACCGTTGGTCAAATGCTCGATCTTCCTGCCACCACGTGGCTCACGAGCGACAAGATCAAGATCATCCCGAGCGTACAAATCGTCGTAGTCACGGCTATAGTAGAGTGAGCAAAGTAGGCATATATTAATATACTTGAGCCTACCCTCGGACGTTCTTGTAGAGCTCGACAGCACCATTGACAGCGCCAATACCATTGTTCAAGTGCTCGAGTTTGTTGCCAATCCTGACACGGGGCTCTCGGGCGACAATATCAATGTCATCCCGAGCATACAAATCATCGTAGTCACGACTAGATAGGAGGTTAGCATCGCGTACAGATAGAAATATCGCTGTCCTTACCCCTTGTGTAATTGGTGATGTCTGGATCCAACGCCTGTCATGGTCATGGTTATAGCATCCTTGAGCCGAATGGGCACGGCCTCGACAGTTGAGGCAGCAGCGATGAAAGCGAGAACGACAGCCGTGGAGAAACGCATGATGACGAGATGGCTTGACGAGGAACGTTAGAGTATGGGATCGTAAATTGAAGTGGTGGATAAAAGAACGAAGATAATGCACGAATAAGTGAAGGCTTTTTTGGGACCATGAGATCAGTGTATGAACGGAACAACGCAGTCGACTGGAGCTCACCGTCCGGCACCTAAACTTGAAAAGTTGGCTCAGAAGAGGAAGTAGAAGACGAGCTGAGGAGGGTGAGTACTCTAAACCGACTTTTATATCCAGACAGCCTGCGGGGGACCGGCCGTTAGACGTGGTCATAGAAATGTCACCAGAATGGCGAGCCTGGTTTCACGCAGATCGAGGTCTCTGCTACCGTTCGCATCTGTTGTTACCACATTGCTGTCTGTAAAGCCATGTTGTCGCTTCCTGCTTGCCCCATGGTTTGCCTCTCAGCACCGCCAGCGGGAAGAAATCAAGCGAGGTGAGGCCAGTTGTTCTTCAATCAATGCTTCATCAATCTCGATATTTGCGGAATACTCCCTGCCTCTGGTCCTGCAAGTGACGGATTCGATTTGTCCGTGAACCTCAGGCTATCAATGTCCAAGAATAGTCGCTACGTCCCTGACGGGAAGGTGCAGTAGTCGAAGGGTGATATTAGTCAAGGTCTTGTCGTTGTCTGACCGATAAAAGAATGCTAACTCAGTATACTCTTCGCATTCCCATCACAAGCACAAACAGCAAAAACTCACGGAATCGAAGTAGAACTGTATTTGCTACTCCACAACGAATTATGCGGAATAATGTCGTCCTCCTTAAAGGCGAATGGAACATTACCATTCGGATTGGCTGAAACAAATGTAGCACATCTTCCCGACGACGCAAGCCAAGCCGGTCACCTTGCACCCGGGTCCGACTCTAGGACTGTAAATATGAAATGGAGAATCTCGGGAATCCGAATGAGAGGTAACGTTGAATTGACCCTGGATGCCTTTGCAAGGATCACAACTACCGACATTGCTGCTCCATCAAGAAATGTTGATACACAATCAGGTCCCAACATCGATGTGACGATAACAGAATCGCTCACCAGATTCAAATAGCTCACATCCTCCCCAATACGACAAGACAGTATCGTTATAATGGACTATCATCATCTGGGAAACTCCGACACAGGTTCCAATCGGGACCGGTTCGGATGTAAAGATAGAGTAGTGGGGCTCGAGAACAGTCTGCTTTGCCCAAGCTGTTTCAACATCGGAAACGTGTCCGATCGTATTTTCTACCTTCACGATGTGAGATGTTTGATTGGGAAAAGTTGCATTTCGCACTTGGTCTATGTATGTAGAGCACGTTGGGAGTACAGATAATGGGCTCTGGCTACGGAACTTTGAAAAAGACCAGCTGAGGGGAACAGAAAGCCAAGAGGAACACGGAACACGTGATGCGACGCGTCGCGTGCGTGTGAAAGTTACGTTGGTCACGTACCCGCGTTTGTGGGTCCGCACTTCGTATTGTGTTCTCTCCGTCGTTCTCAGCAAGAATGGGACGCGAGAAGACATTGACAGCGGTATCGACGAACACCAGAAAGCGTAAATCTACGGGGAGCATCGACGACGTCAAGCCCAAGCCCACAAAACAGCCTCGCAAAACTCTCGATACATTCTTTTCACCTCAAGTACTTGCCACGGGATGTCCGAAGGATGAGAAGGCCACACGGGAACACGTGGCGTTGAACGAGGAGCAGATTAAGGTTTTGAGGATGGTGGTAGAAGAAGAGCAAAATGTTTTCTTTACGGGTTCCGCAGGTGAGCTGTTCCTCCTTTGTACTCGGACTGATCCCCTCTGTCGATCTTGGGGGAATGGCTTTCGTATATCTCACAAATGTCATTAGGCACGGGGAAATCTTTGCTACTCAGAGCGATTATATCGGCTTTGCGCAAGAAGCACGCAAAGAAGCCCGAGGTCATTTCGGTAACGGCCAGCACCGGAATGGCAGCATCTAACGTCGGAGGTGAGCTTGGATTACAGACTGTATACGTGCATACACTTAGCCATATTTACTTCAGGAATGACTATACACTCATGGGGAGCCATCACCCCTGGGATGACTAATATCGAGAAACTCATAAGCTACATCAAGACCTGCAGACCAGCTCACCAGCGATGGAAGGCCACCAAAGTTCTGATTATTGATGAGAGTGAGGAGGTTTTTCATCATTATTCACACATACTGAAGGTCATTTCAGTTTCTATGGTGGATGGACACTTGTTTGATACCCTCGCCACTCTTGCGGATCGACTACGAAAGAAAACCGATCGCCCCTTTGGTGGGATTCAAGTGGGCCACTTTTTTCCAACTTGATCGTGTTGTAATGTTGATCCACGCCCCCAGCTTGTGGTGACTGGAGATTTTTTCCAATTGCCACCTGTAACGAAAGGCAAAGATCCATTCTTCGCTTTCCAAAGTGAAGCGTGGTCAAGGTGTATTGAGAACATTGTTACCCTCAAACAAGTTTTCCGTCAGAAAGATAGCCGTACGTACTTCGGTGTTGCAACCCACATCCCCGATTTCACATCGATCCCGTCTGTCCCCTATCACAGAGTTTGTCGACCTTTTGAACGAGATGCGACAAGGAGTGATATCAGAATCAGCTCGCGCAGTTTTCAGAGGTTTGTCTAGGCCATTGACAACAACAGATGGTCTCCTCCCGACGGAGTTGTTTCCCCTTCGGACAGAAGTCGAACGCTCCAATGCTGCCAGACTCCAATCACTTCCAGGAAGTGTCCATGCTTTTGAGGCGCGGG
This sequence comes from Meripilus lineatus, assembly GCA_027627245.1. Lineage (NCBI taxonomy): Eukaryota > Fungi > Basidiomycota > Agaricomycetes > Polyporales > Meripilaceae > Meripilus > Meripilus lineatus. The sequence goes on along the minus strand of JANAWD010000373.1, from coordinate 25,934 downwards.
ACTCGGGCAATGCTGCTCCGGATAAACGGAAAAGGCTGTTTGAAAGCATGGTCGCGCAGGGTAGAGTAGAGCTGAAGAGAGACGCTCAGGTCATGTTGATCAAGAACGTGGATGAGAATTTGGTTAATGGGAGTGTCGGGCGGGTTTTGGGCTTCTACAACCTCGCAGTCGCAAACGCGAGCACAGTTTGTCCTAGTGGATCGTTGTCCTCGACTCCTGTGAAGAAAGAGGGAGCCCCAAATTCGGCGAGAGGGAAGTCTTCATCACAAGAGTCGAGCTCAAATGGGAAGACGCCCACAGCGGTGAGAAACATCGAAGTCGGCGAAGATGGAAGAACGCCCATTGCATGTTGTCCATCGATAACCGATGGAAAAGAGAATTCACGAGTGCCACTGAGCAAGATCAAGTCCAAAGATGAAGATTTATATCCCCTAGTTGAATTCTTTACACCTCAGGGAAAGGAAATCGTCCTTCTGCTCCGAGACGAGTTCCGCGTCGAGGACAACGAAGGAAAACTCCTAGCTCGTCGTGTTCAGGTCGGTCCACTATTCCTCATCACACCCCTGTTGGGCGACTGACTCACCGGTGGTCGGGTGCTGCGATGTTCTGTGGTATAGGTCCCTCTGGTCCTCGCTTGGGCGATGTCGATACACAAGAGCCAAGGTCAAACGATCCAACGTGTGAAAATCGACCTTGGGAAAGTCTTCGAAAAAGGTATGCTTCTCCCGCTGATCGTTTCGACTGGTCGATACAATTTCCATAGTGACACGCGTATATCCATTAGGTCAAAGCTACGTTGCGTTGTCTCGGGCCGCCTCTCTTGACGGTCTCCAAGTTTTGAGGTTTGATCCAAACAAGGTACGTCGATGTCATCGCCTTATCCTTCTGGTTCAACATTGGAATTCCCCACCCCACTCTCTGACACTTGTGCATCCTTTGATTGTATCACTAGGTCTCAGCTCACCCGACAGTAATCAAATGGAGTAAAAAGATGGAAGACGAACAGCAATCAGCTTAGAATACGGGACATACAACAACACGAATCACGGACACACATCTTTATTTGTATCAATTATGCACCCGTTGGGCTTGGGGATACCTTTCGCGAAGAGTCCTTAGTACTTTGGTGGTGATGCAACGAATATTCGTACATACATTACGTCGGCAAATGTCGCCTTTGTAATTACTAATGATCTAGTGTATCATGGTGCTACTCAACTTCAGTCTTGTTCACTGTCGCGATGGACACGAATTATTCGATGCGCACTCACATCACAACGCCGTCGTTCAATTTGACGGTGCTACATATATTGGCATGAATTCCGAGGTTTACTAATACAAGGCTCAACCCGGAGTGAATACAGAAAATATTACATCGATAGATACCATATTTACTGAGAAGGGTATGGTAGAAGATTTTCTTCGGGTATAGAACAAAATGATGATCATGACTGTGCACGATCAACGTAAAGTAATAAGGATCATAAACGTCCATGAAAAGACCAGCTGGCGATAATCGTAAATGTCATCACAATAAAACAAGTGTGGAAAGATACAAGCTATAGAACAGTGAATCATGAAATCATGCTCAACATTTTTGACAGCGAACAGCATAACCCAAACTACTCAAGACGATCTACAAGTCGTACTTGCGTGAGAAGAGAGGTGAGGGTCGCTGCGCTCAGGGACGGACCTGCGGTACCTTCGGCTGGGTTTCCTCCAATCCCAAACCTTGCGTACCCAATACGACATATCAACTTCTTGGCTCAACGCCATGGCCAGCCAGGGGTGTGTCAAGAGTTGCTCAGGTGTGGGGCGAGCATTCGCATCGCGTGCAAGGCTGCATGCAGGGATACACGCAATTCGGGATCAAAGACGAACGGGGAAAAAAAGGGGGATACGTGAGTCGCGTGTTACAACGCAAAAGAGGCGAGGTGAAGACTCACGATACTTTGATGAAGTCCTTTATTTGGGCCGTGTAGGTGATGTCCTCGTCTTCTTCATCCTCAAGCTCGGGGGGCTGACAACGCATGTAGTGGTGGGATCCAGGTGGTGATGAGCGAAAATGAATGTAAGACAACACCGTTAGATGGGAAAGACATACCTCGTTTTGAGTTATGTAAAGCATCAGCTCGATATCCGCGAGCCCTGTGGGGAACGGGAAACGACCCTGGATGAGTTCGAGAAGGGTGATGCCGGTTGACCAGACATCGGATCGGATGCTATACTTCTCCCCCGACAAACGCTCAGGCTATGTCATTTCGAAGGACAATGAAAAAAAGAACGCGGGGCATGAGTGAAATCGAAGGACCATGATCATAGGAATGCGAAAACATACAGCCATGTAGAGACTAGTCCCCGCAAATGTGCGAGCACAGGAATTGACCAGCTCCCCAGATACGCCAAAGTCACAAAGCTTGACAACGCCGTCTCGTGTGAGTAGAATGTTCGCTGGTTTGATATCTCGGTGAACAGTCTTTCGCTTGTGGAGGTACGATAGGCCCTGCAGGATCTAATCAAATGCGTGAGACTCCGTGTATAATGAAAACCAACATGTTCCCATGCGTGGCAAGGAAAAAACTTACTCCTTCCGCGAGGCGGCCAGCAACTCTCTCACTGATCCTACCACCAATCATCCTCAATCTCTTCCCTACAGATTCCAAACTTCCCCCTTCACAAAACTCCATAAGGATATTTACTTCCTTCGACGATGGCGTAATATAAGCACCCCAGAAATGAATAATGTTCGTGTGCTCAATTGAAGACATGATCTTGAACTCCCGAAGAAGTTGCTTCATCGGCGCCTCGAGGGTAGAGATCGTCTTCCTCGCCATGATGAACCCGGTACTCCTTTCTCGGACTTTATACACAGCTCCACTCGCCCCTTCACCCAACCTCGAAAGCTCTTCAAAAGCCGCATGTCCTCCAGGCCACTCGTCGAACTCTTCGATCGACTGCTTTAGATTCTCCATCGCGTCAACGGGCTTCTTACCGCTTGCGGCGGCAGTGATAGTGAGTTGTGCGGTCGTGCTCGTGCGATCGTTCGGCATGATCGTGGCCTCGCTGCTTCCATCGACGGCATGATTTGTCATGTTATGGAGAGGAGAACCTGCTGCGTTGGCATTGTTGGGCCCTCCTGCATATCCGCCAGCGAATGCGCCGACACCCGCTCCAAAGTTGAGGTTCAAACCCAGCTTGAGCTTGGGTTTTCCGATTTGAGGTCCAAGTCCGAGTCCAAGAATGGGTTTTGCAGGTGCTGGGCCGCCTAGTGTAAGGACGGGTTTGGCTGGTCGACTCGGAGCGGGTGGTGCAAGAAGGGCAACGATTGAAGGTACAGGTTCAGGCGCAGGAATGGGTGCAGGTGCGGGTGCGGGTGCGAGTGTGAGAGTGGGTTTAAGGACAGATACGACTGCGGTTGCTGGTGCTGGTACTGGTGTTGGAGGTGCCTCGATGAGGGGTGGTCTCGTCGCAAACGTGTCGTCTTCAACAAGCGGGTACCTCGCGCGGGAGAACGAAGGTACATGCAGCGTGATGATATCAGGATACACAGGTAACGCAGCTGGTGGTGAATGTCTCCGAATCCGAGGACCCATTGGCCTTTGTCTGCTCGGGCAAACAACAGCGTGCATCGTTCTTGTGATTCGTTCAACTTGCGCAATATACAATAGGTGAGAAGAGGAGGGAAATGGAAACCTGAAAGGACGACGGAGACAAGGGAAAGTAAGGGCGGGGTTGAAGTTGGAGAACAACCAGCAGGTCCCTATTCAACCTATAAGAACCTCGGCGATCGCCACATCTTATACTGAAGTGAACAATGCCGAAGCCACATGTTCAACAAGAACGTGTTGAACGTGGCCTCCCATTGTACGTGACGGCTGGCCTGGTCATATTACGCCTGCAATAGTTCGGACATACGTATGGGAAAGCTGTTCATATTAACCGGTTAACCCAACATGTTCATGAATACAGAGTGCTCACCTGTTGGAAAGTCGGGAAGGCAGACATGTTTTCCCTGCAGGCAGTTGTTCACAGGATTCATGGTTATTGTGAGGCATTGCGTGAGGCTGTGCCTTAACGCTCTTCCATGTGGCGCAGGCCAGGACGCTCTATCCTCCACATTGAGTCGTCTCAATGACGCTCTTGATAATCGGGTGGGACAGCTCTGGGAGACTGGGATCGTGGTTAGCCTTGTGAAGGAGAAAGGAAGACCGGCACCGGTGACCGCAATATGTAATGGGACGTTCCACATAGAAAGGCTGCGAAGACAATACGGAGGTTGTGCGTCACGTCTGTGTGGAAAATAATAATCTGGAAGGAGGTAGAGACAAACGCTCCCCGAAAAAACGATGGACATACGTATACTACAGCGCGCACCATATACACTTTCTTTTCTAAGCTTTAATATATGTAAACCTTTAGCTTTTTTCCAGGGAAGCATCGTCCTTAAGTCGTGAATAAATAGCATCCTGTTCAAAGGACGCGAACGCAGTGCAGATAGACGAGATAAGGAGTGTCGACGAATCGACAATATTAGGGATGGGTAGGAAGGATAAGGACAAAAGGAGACAGAAGACAGGACAAAATCGAGAACACAACACAAACAGCAAAAAGATGCTTTTCTTTATATATAACACATATCCGGGTTTGAGAAAGAACCAAGAGGGGACCATACTGGGAAAGGAGGAGGATGACGGGATGGATGGAAGAGAGAAGAAAAATAAAATGCGAGACGGCTTGACGTATGTGATGAGATTGACTTTAGGCCTATCTTGAAACCACGATTCGTTTCGTTTCGTTTTCGCTTCGTTCCAGTTCGCTCCGTAACCAAGCTTGACCAACGAAAATACCTTGCCTCGTCGCTAACATTTTATAAAGTTTCCTACAATAAGCGTTGGGATACCATAAGGGTCTCGTCGGATCGTGAATGAGAAGCAACAGCTCATGAATCCCTCTTCTTGGGCTGCGGGTGCCTTGCTGCGAGTATTTGCTGGGGTATTGGCTCCCGAGGTGGGTAAAACGGGCTTGTATCGGAGGACACAGGAAGTAAGGACCGCTTTCTGATTGGTGTCAAACGCCACTTGGCCGTATTTCTAATCGGGAGACACCCAAGAAGGGTTTAGAAGGTAAACACAACGTTAAAATCGGAACAGAACGCGTGATGGGCGGGGCAATGGGTTGATATAAGAGACGTGGAGAGGGAGATGATCAGAATAAAAGCACCGTACCTCCCAGTAATTCACAGCAGAGTCTTCTGCCATCAGTTCATAGATGCATAAACGGCCCTGAAGGAATTTGAGAGACAGAGATTAACTGATTGGCCAAGAAACGGGATAGGTTAGGGTTGGGTATACGAACATTACGGAGCATGAAGTTGTCAACGCCAACAAGCTCAGCGAATTCTCTATTGGCTTTGTATATCTCTCCCGTTCGTCGCCACAAGCATGCAGGAATACCCATCGCGGAGAATACACGATCATAATCCAATAAGAGCCGTTCAAATGCTTCCTCAATAAAAACAAGATCCTGAGTTAAAAGAAGCCACGAGGGGAGGAAGGGTAAAGGGTAAGCTCGACCACGGAAACAGACGTCAGAAACTGGAAAGATTGCGCGTACGATGTCAGTTAGTGATTCCGACTGGGCTATGGACTACATTATTGGGTACCATCGTTAGAAGTGAACGATGAGCGAATTCAGCGGCTCACTCTGAATTTTGGTCGGAGTACAGATAATGGCTGCAAAATCTTTTGTTTTGACTCTTGCGAAACACTGAGCGGAGTGAGTGCGGAACGGAAGGTCCGGATGTAAGTACCGTTAAAGCCGCGACGTTGCAAAAGCAGCACAACGAAGCACCGAGACAACAGACGTACTTTCGATCCATCCAACGTGATAATCGGGCGTAACCTTTCACATAGTTGTAAGGTTTTAGTAGGCCGGCTTCATATTTACTCCGGATGACCATATTCAGTCGTTCATTACGGGTGCCCGACGATTGATCTGCGGCGGTCAAAAAGAAACGTTCCGTCTTGGATGGCGCTGATAACACGATAGGCGGGGGTTCCTCAGATGGCTTCTCGGGTGCAGGCGGAGCGGGGTCGTTCGACGGATGAGGCGGTGGATGATGCGGATGCTGCTGAGCCGCGTGAGTATCAGTCATATTGTAGGAATGACTGTCAACCCCGAGGGTTACAGGGTTGGCATAAGGGGAGGTATTCATGAAAGAAGGATTAATCGCCGCCTGACTGAAGAACGACCCTTCGTCTAACGATTCTAAAAAATCACTGCATGGTGCAAGCACGAGGCGATATTTATGGCATGAGTCGAACGCGGAAAAACCTTGAGTGTAGAGGGTTCTGGACGTACGAGAGCACTGAAAACTCGTTTCCGAGAGTTTCCGGTTGATAGAGGAACGCATTCTGGGGAGTCATGTTCATGCTCATGCTGGGCCAAGATGTGTTCATCGATGGTGGTAATGGCGAAGCACCAAATTGCGGAGGAGCCACTGTAGCTGTGAGATTTTGACATGGTCAAAATAACAAGACACTAGCGCTGATGAAAGAGGAGTTGCTTGCCAGGCATTCCCCTTGGTACGTCAACTGAGTGGTTTGGAGGGGCGGTGGGAGGAGCTGGGGTCGTCGTGGTTGGGGTTGAAGACTTTTCTTTGTCTCTTGCCGTAGGACGCCGTTCGTCGTGACAGAGGTGACCAATCTCACGTTTAATGCTGGAAAGAAGGCAAGTGTGTGAGCTTGTCTGAAAGCTGATATCGAAACCCGATAAGGAGAACTAGAGGGAGACCTAGCCTCCAAGTTCGCATGACCCGGTGGGGTCATTGGGTGATCCCAACAAAACGTTCCAATGTCGAGAACATGGGCTATTTGGGCGACCCATCGTGACTAACGATGTATAGTACGTCCAGATATCCAGGGAATGCAGAAAGAATGATTCCCAGTATACGTCCAAGTATTGGATATGGGTTCGCCACTTTGGACCCCACAAATGAAGTTTTCTCAAGATCATAAGAGGAATAGGCGCCAAGGGGGAATGCCACCATCGCCGCCATCTCTGGGCGAGAAGAGGTGTAGAGGGCCCAATCAAAAAGGAGACCGGTGTGGAAGTTGCGAATGTCCAATGGAAATCCGGCTGCGAGAAGACCATACGACAATCTCAGTTCGAGGCCGGAAAGTCCTCCGATAGGCCATTCAAGGATAGCCCAGTGCAAGCAGGGCACCCATAACGCCATATGCTGACGAGTGGGTGTAGCAGCAGGGATGGATAACGGCTGGCCACGGGCTGTTCAGTTATGTGTGGAAAACGGGAGGACGAACCCTGAGGAAGAGTGCAGGATACGGAAATGTCAGGATATGAACCTTGCTTATATGAACTGCTGTGTATTTGGATGCCGTCAGGAGCAGGAATCACAGCTGTGCGGTTCTTTGACAAGGATCTCCGTAACAAAGTTCCCAATGCTCTTCCAGCAGGGTTCGAAGTCGCGTTGACTTTGCCAGTTGGCGTACTCGGCTCCAGGAGCAGTCGTAATGTCGTATAGGGGTATCTGGGGCACCCTCGTACGAGCGAAATTCCTTCCAACGCAAAACCACCTGAGAACGAGTAAGTGAAAACAAGTAACTCACCAACGCTGGCATGGTCTCCCCTCGTCGCAGGTCATATGGCTGCGCCTGCAATAAAGGCAGGCATGGTTGACCTTTCTCCGCTTAGTGACTTTCTTCCTCCTGCCCGCTTCGTCGTCCTGATCTGCACTTGTCCCTCGATCCTGGTTGTGTCTTGACGTATTTTCTTGTGCTGTGGAAGATGTTGAACCAGCATCAGGAGTGGTGGAGGATACAGTTGGATCGGCGTGGGCCGGATCGTTTGCGTAGTTGGACATTCCTGAAAGCATACAGAGTCGGGCGCCCTCGGAGGTGAAGAAATACAAGCAAACTAAACAGCAAACTCGATCAACGTGGGACTCCTCTTGCCTCCCACCCAGTCCCACGCTCACAAAGGCCAGACACTCGGCCCAAATTGCCTTCAAATGCACAACAGCTCATTCCTCGCTTTGCATTTCTGAAAGACAGACAGACACAATCCATAACGTACATAACGTCAACACGCGAAAAAGAAGTACAAGTACATGTACTAGAAAAATTATACGGACCCAATACAAACAAACTCAATGGGGCCCCTCCTCCATTACAAATCCTTCCGGCCCACGTCCATCGATTGTACGAAATCCATACAAATTCACCCACATCCAGAACACATCCTACAATCCGAGGAAGGTAGAAATGTAAGCAGTCACACGAGCCAATGGCGCCTTCCAAGACCTTTTCTGTTTTGCCTGTAGCCGAACAGTCAGTAACGAGCCATACCCCACACCGCACTCTTGTATGTAGACAAACTCCTCCGCTCTGCCCGGACGGAGCAGAAAATACTTGAAAATACAATAACAATTATTCTAAAATTGACCATCTGGACACTCACGGGTCGTCCTGCTGCTTTCCCATTCACATTCTCACCCGGCTCGTTCTCCTTCTCTCGGCTTGCCCCGTTCGGGACAGCAGCTCCATTAACAGCAGATTTCGTCGACTTGACGTCTGTCGGAACTTCTTCGGTGACAGCAGCCTCGGAGACTCCTACTTCGATAGGTTCGAGTCGCTCTTTGAACCACTAAATCAGGCAGATGAACAATCAGACTGAGCTTTCCCAAATATCGTCAAAAGAAGGGTCCTTACCTGCGCAACAAACTTCCCAGATTCTTTGGGATATCGAGCCTGCGTCTCATAATCCACATAAGTTACCCCGAACCGTGTGATATACCCGTCAGCCCTAGATGTCAAGAATAAGAAGAGGGGGAAGAAAAAGGGGGACACATCGTCGTTATTCCGGCATTCTCAAACATGCGGTGGTCCAGAAATAGACGGCATACCACTCGAAGTTATCAAGCAAACCTGATCGGCACCGAGTTAGTTTCGGTGCAAGTACTCGAATGGAAATTCGGGATAATGGTTGACACTCACTCCAGGCAAAGTAGGCACGGATATCGACCCCGTCCTCGACGATCGCGTTGATCAGGGACTCGGTCACACCTTGGTAGTAGTGAACCCGAGGGTCGTCCTTCAGTGCGTCTTCCAGCGCCATTGTGTTCTCATCCTTTACGGCAAACCCGTTCTCTGTCACGCTAATATCCAATAATGGTCGTCTCAGCATGCAAAGGGTCTTTCGTATTTCCGCCGCATGAAACCGCGCTTACAAGATGGGTTTCTTAGTACCTCTGTCGAGTAGCGTGAGTAGCATGCTCGGTTCATAGAAAGGATATATGAATGACCTTGTAGAGATAGTTGAGCAGGTCACGGAAACCTTGGGGGTCTACGTGGGATATAGCGGTTCATTGTAGTATTCTTGTGTTCGAGAGACGTGTTTGGAGTACTTACAGTCTTGCAACCAAGCGCAATGTGCTACTCATTACATCAATAACGATTCCTGTCGCAGGATCAAATACACATACCTTGAGGACCAAGTTGTGTCCCATCAGGTCGAGTAAACGTGTACTCCACCAATCCCTGGAACTCATCCTCCCCACCAGCCTCTGGTAGCAACAAAAAGTAAAGCGGTTATTCACATAAATCAAATCGACTCGGCGAGTAAACGAGACAACTCACTGCACAAATTAGTCGTGTATGTATTCATCCCATAGAAGTCAGAGGATCCCGTCACGACAGCCAATTCTTCATCTGTAAACGTAGGCAGGCGATCTCCGAGCATTTGCTTCATATACTCCGGATAACTCCCGAGATAAATCGGATCCTTCCATCACGAAAAACATCGTACGGTGTCAGCGTGGGTAAGTTCAAAGTTCAAATCATCCATCGTTCGTTCAGGGACAGGGATGGCGGGAACAAAGTGAAAAGGAAAAGCAAACCGAGGGAAAGAAGATTGAGATGGTAGATATAGATATAGAGAAGGAATTAGATGGTGTTGATGATGCGGGGAAGAAGTGCAATGCGTACCGCAAACCAGCCTAGACGATAAGATCGAGGTCAGCAGGTTGATGAGAACCGTCAACGTTGTGATACGGCACGGTAGAGATGACCATCTCGGACCCGTGCCATGTTACGCACCTATTGCAACATCCAGAGCGTGTTGGGCTGCTTCGACGTCTAGGCAAGGGGGTTCGTCAGTGTCGTGTCGTTATGCCTGCTCGACGTCATCCAGGGGTGCAAGACGCGAGCGCGATCCTACCCCGTGGAGAATATAGTAGAGTAGTGGGCACTCACTCTGTGGGCTATCATCATAAGGCATTGCCCAATCCCCATTCAATGTTATGCCGATTTGGCCACCTTGTTTGTCCTTGAATTCCTCGCGATACAACTTCACAGTATAAGCGTGCGCAAGGATCACATGATGTCCCACACTGGTCAATTCGAGGGATTCGAATCGTCGATTATGCGGAATGGGAAGACATGCATATAAAATGCGATTTTCGCAAGGTGGACGTTCAAGCGACGTCAAAACAGACAGAACAACCCCAGAATAAATTAAAATCACATAGTGAGCTTCCATACACACAAAAATAGAATTTGAAAGGTAGAGCAGATAGACTCACATCCAAGGTTCCGTTGGGGAATCTCCCTCTGGAGAACGCATCCGGTCGCTCGATCGACCAGGCGCGAACACACCTCGTCCATACCCTAGTATGGCAACACACCAAGGCTCGTTCATGGTGAGCCTGGAAGCAAAGTTTATTTTGTCCCTCTAGATGAGAACCCATCGCGAACCCGGTGATTTTTGTCCCGATTTACGTACCAATGCTTGACACGGTCTCCGAACCTCTCGAAACAGACCTGTTACTTTGGTCAGCAGGTAGATTGTTATCGATTTAGGGTCCGAGACTTACTCTGGCGTAGCGGACATAGTCCTTAACTATCTCCTCTTTGTTTAACCAGCCCAGATAGCGGTCATGGAGAGCTTGGGGAAGATCCCAATGATACAAAGTCTATCCACGAAGCAGTCTCAGCGACAATACGATCAGATATCAGCTATGATGACCTACCACGAACGGTACGATACCCCTGTCTAAAAGAGCATCGATCAAATCGGAATAAAACTTTATCCCCTCTTCATTTACAGGGTCGTCTCTTCCACCAAGTGGAATGATGCGAGACCACGAGATAGAGAAGCGGTAGGACTTGGCACCATAAGACACGAGGAGGTCAAGGTCCTCTTTCCAACGCTTGTAAGAGTCGGTGGCCACGTCGCCATCTCTACCGTCGAGTGTCTTTCCTGGGAGTTTCGAGAAATCGTCCCAAATCGATTTCCCGCGACCCGCAACATCAGTTGAGCCCTCGATCTGAAAGCTCGCTGAAAAAAAATGAAAAACAAAAATCAAGGTCAGTACTCTGATAACGTGGGCGGCATCGCCTCATTTCCCTTGGCGCAAAGGGTAGGAGGTGTAGAGAGGGAAGCGTCACCTGTTGCGAAGCCCCACAAGAAATCACTCGGAAGTTTGTAGTTGGATGGGCTTGTAGAAGTCATACGATGGCAAGCGTCGAAGACGGGAAAACAGGGACACTCGCAGGAACATTGGCCCTGCTCTTAAACCTTGGGCGAGCGAAGGCCGATATCATCTAGGATGGATTCTGGACGGCATATCCGACAAGGTGGAGGCCCGAGGATAGTCCGTGTGGGGTGATAACTTGACAAGTAATACCCTGGATATGTTTGTGCGCAGGAAGATGGCCGGAAATGGTTTTGTCGCCGCAAGACAGCCTCATTCCCGGCTACAGTCTGACCAATATTGGAGGTTCATGCGTTCCCACTCGGCCGTTAAGAAGGAAAAGGCGTGTTCTAGTAAATAGAACGAGACATGGGTATGAGTAAGTTTACGCCTGAGAGTACAGCAGGACCCCACGCGTTCCGGGAAATTGCAAGTGGTGGATATGGCTTGGGATAATACTTGAACTAAATCGCAGAAACAGGGAAGGTTAAGGATGAAAAAGGTTGGAGAATAATTGGAGAATAGATGACGTGCCTGAAGCGTACTTAGCCAACCAAGCAAGTCTTCTCGGATGCCATATTTGGTGACTATATTTTGCACTCCCCTCCATCTTCAGCAGTTACGAGGCTATTTGAGCTTGAAACGCTTCGGAGAAATTATAGGGTAGTTACGATAATATTGTTCATGCGTCTGCGGTATTTCTGGGGTCTTCTTGATTGCTCGGGCCATCCCTGCAACACGCTGTGTGCAATAGAACTACGCCGATATTTCTCCGTGTGTGGATAGGCAACAGCTTCGTTGAACGTAGGATCGTGATCACCAAAACGCTGGGTTACTCCGATGGGACCACACCTTCCCGATAACAAAATCCCATCTTCCAACAGATTCACAACCGCTTACTCCCATTTCTTCCAACCCTCCTCCGCTAACCCTCACCGCCAAGCACTTTCCTGCCCTGATGTCCTCTCCAGGCCTTGCAATCCTCGGTGCGGGTATATTCGCCAAAGAAGGTATCCCCCATCTCCCCTTGTTGATATTTCGACATAAATCCGGAGATTCACCACCCACACCATCCCATCACATACACGTAACTCTTCCAATCGCGCGCTAACACCTTACCCCTCTGTTCTAGCGCATCTTCCTGCAATCGCAACGCTCGGTCCTGCCGTCACAGAGCTCAAAGCTGTTTATTCTCGGTCCGAGAAGAGTGCAGCTGCATTGGCATCGGACGCTCAAGCTGCACTGAAGTTGGATGCACCTCCGGCCATCTACCACGATGGAGACCAGAATGCGAATCTTGATGTTCTGTTGGCGAGAACCGATGTCATCGCTGTCCTGGTCGTGCTTCCCATAACACTCCAGCCTTCAATCGTGAGAAAGGCATTGGCAGCTGGAAAGCATGTTCTCAGCGAGAAACCCGTGGCTCCTGACGTTGCAGGGGGCCGAAAGTTAATCAAGGAATATGAGTCAGAATACAAGCCCAAAGGGCTCATCTGGCGAATCGCGGAGAACTACGAGATAGAGGCAGGGTACCAAGCAGCCGCCACAGTCATCCGTGATGGAAAGATCGGAAAAGTCACGTCTTTCAACGCTAGAGTCGTGAATCATGTTCCAAAAGATTCAAAGTGGTACAAGACCCCTTGGCGAACTGTTCCTGACGTGAGTTCAATTGATTCGGAAATCAATTCGCAAACGGCTGCTTACCCCCATTGGTTCTCCTGCGTGCAGTACCAAGGCGGATTCCTGGTAAGCCGTCCAACCTTCTTGGAAACGTTTTTTCCAGAAAATAAAACGCGTGCTAACCCAAGCTTTGTCTGGCAGTTGGATGGAGGAGTTGTAAGTTGCCGTTCTTCGTGTTTCCCCGACAATTCCTCGTTAAAACACAGGCCACTGACTTCTTTCCAACGCTCGTCAACTCTGACATCAGCACACCATCGCCGCACTTCGAGTGATGCTTCCTAGCCCCATCGTTTCCCTATCCGGATACGCATCTTTGAACATGGAACATCTTCCTCCGCACGATACTATCAATGCGACCGCACGCTCCTTCAATGGCACGCACGGCATCGTGGAGCTCACATTTGGGGCTCCCGTACCTTCGCGTTCGACCCTTGCCGGAAACGGAATAAGTATCACCGGCACAGATGGCTGGATCTGGGTCGACCAGACAAAGATCACCAATCCGAACGGAAATGAAGAAAACGTCCTTCGGATTACAACGAAGAAGGTCGTGAGGGATAAGGACGGAAAGGATATCGGCGAAACGGAGGAAGTCATTCTTGAAAGAGTTCGGGGAGTAGAACTTGAGCTACGGAGTTTCTTCCAGGCAATAGGCGGAAAAGACGACGGATTCGGTGGGCCTTTGGGTGCACTCCAGGATGTTGCGTTCATCGAAGCAGCGTTGAATAGCAATGGATCACCCGTGGATCTAGTTGCGTTGGTGGACGGATGAGGTCCGATATGTAATATCCGATCTACATTTGTATTTTCCAAGCCTTGCCTTCTGGTTGTAACCGGCGTGTATTCGATGGAATAAAGTCCACCTTCCATAAATTCGATTGCCCAACGGGCTCAGGTCGCGATGCACTCTTCTACCTTCAGGATGCACCATGTCTCATGACGATCGGCACCCATCACTTGTTCACCAATCTACCAAAAGTCCAGGGCTCAATTTGGCCGTTCGGAAGTAATATCCGAACAAACTCACAGAAATAGCGTACTCCTGAACAAGCATCATCGTCGGGGAATTGAATCAGGTACAATCGTATCGTTCGCGGACCAGATAAAGTGAACTCAAATCACATTTCTTGACCAGAAAGTCGATATGAGACCCACGAACTATCATTGGCGATGAACGGGTTGTGCTCAGGTGGAAGAAGGCGGGAAGTCATGGTTTATTTCCGTTCTGGAAAGAGAAGGAGAATGCCTCAGATGGAGAGAATTTTGGCAACGTCAAGGGGATAAATGAACGTACTAATTCTGGAGCACAGTGTTTCACAGGCTGAGTGCCACACGCGGTAGTACAGAATGAGTTTATGAAGGTTCTTTTGGTACTAAGTAAGAAATTCCGATGAGTGCCCGTTCTAAGACAGGGGTAGTGATGGTGTGCTTGGGAAAAGAACGTCAGCCAAGGAAGTTCTCAGAATCTCGTCCCTCATGTCGCACAAGTACCGCAGCAAGTGTTATCAGGAATATGACGATGGAATGTCCAGACTTCATTTCGCGCCTTGAGATCCTCGACATTACCAAGAAGGAAACTAAGGAGACACGGCCTGTGGGGAGCGTTAAACATAGACTGGGCAGCGTGGAGGGCAACGCTCGAACATTGCTGCGGATTACAAAAGTCTCCAGAGCAAGGATAGAAACTGTAGTGGTTTACGATGAAATTCCAAGACTTCGGGGCCTTGGTTCCCAGACGAATTTATGCAGTAACCTAGTAGGGAGCGGAGATGTATATCTCTGCGGGCATATCATTTGCGGAGGGTAAAATGACCTTTGTATCAGCATAGCCAATAGAAACAGGACAAAATGAGTCATTAATGCGACTTTTCGTAGTTTCAGAGTAAAGACTCACCCTTATCTTCATCATTCAGTGGATCCATCCATGGTTTCTGTGCAAGAAAAAAATAACGTATGTAGTCGCGGACCTGGAGCGGTGGTCTGAGGTAGGATATACGATAAGCCGTGAAGTAAACCATGACAAAATCCAAGCAATGCGCAGAGGGGCTAAGGATATCACTCAATTCACGAGAACTTCCGGGTATAAACAAACTTCCATTAACATAAATCATCCCCATAGCTGGTGTAGATTATCGCAGAAAGGGCTGATACTTCTCTCAACTGCGCCAGATCCTGAAAGAACAGACAAAATTAGCAAATTGCTTGTTCGCTTCCTCACGGCAACTCCAAGGGAAAGGTCTTTCATCGATGTAGATGGGAGTACTTACATCGATTAGCTCGTTCGGGAGTCCCTCAAGAGCTAACTGGCTCCACCTCGCTAACCCCGGTAACATCCCAGCCAACCTGACTTTCATCTCCTGACCCAACGATGTCGCTGTCGAACTTGCCTCCTCCCAGCCACCGACGTTTGTTTCCCGGAAAACATTCTTCTCTAACCCAATGAACAGGACTTCCGTCGCACGATCTAAGCAGGCCTCCAACACAAGCTGGAAGGACGCGGAGCAAAGCAGTGTCCGTGTTTCATTAAGGAGTTTTGCGAACATTGGGTCCGAAGCAGTCGCCGATCTTTGGGGGATCCCACCTTGGGTGAGAACGTGTTGAAGCATCTCAGGGGTCGGGGGTAAAAGGGTAGACATGAAACTAAGAACGAATAAGGTCAGGAACGAAAGAATCAGATTAGTCAGTGTATTCAGCCATACTTGATTCGTCTCTCTTTTCCCTCAAAGGTAACTTCGAATTCCACTCGCCGCCGAACGTCGCCTACCAATCGATGAAGATCACTCGCTGATAGCTTTGTCTTGAGCGATACCCTATAGCGGGAGTGATGGTTAGCAGGGGTACCCCAAACTTTGGACGACGGCATTGAGCCGTACCCCTCGAAAACCTCCTCAACTCCCCTCCGTACCCTTTCACCCACATCTTTCCATCCTACGTTCAACATCCACCAACTCAAAGTGAAGTACTTCTTCTCCGTCCTCTCACTTATGCTCTCAACTTCGCGAATCCCGTCTGCAGATTCGATATCCCCGGGACTTGAGCCTCCAAGAAAGATATTGACAAATGACAGGGTATCTTGAAGCGTTTCCCGCATAGCCTCTTCTTGAGCTTGTTGTACTACAGACTGAACATACTTTGAACGTCCGAGGATATTTAGCTGTACATGAGTAAACAATGACAACAATGTCATAGAATATAGGGTGGTAAGAGTACGAGTGAATGCTACAGACCAAACATCAGCTCTATCCAGTAGTACAAGACCTTCATGGTACGTACTCAACATTTTGACTTCTCTCCATAATTCGGCTTTCGACCGTGGAGGCTGAAGTAACCCAGAATTTATGACCGCGGGCGGCGGCTTCGGGCATAACGCGGTCTTAGTACCACATCTCCGTAATGAATTCTGAAGCTGCGATGCTCACCATATTCGCATCGCCGTAACTTATAGCTGAACTACTCGTCACGACCGAATCTGAGAGGTCAGTGCCAAGATTCGACTTCGGCGAGTCTGGGTTCAGGTGGGACCCAGAACCCGAAGACGACGACTGCTCGTGTGAGGCAGAGGGACCAGCTTCGTTGGCTCCGAGTCCATGCTGCGAAGCTTGCACCGACGAGAACTGGTCGACCCAACTTTGAGAAGAGGCGGCAAGGTCAGACGTGGATGCTGCGTCGTCTTGCGTTGTTGGCCCGGAGATTATTGACGCAGAGTCGTTCTCCGAACGAGTATCCTGCTCGGGTTGTTGTAACACTTCGACGCTCGAAGCTACGCTTGAACTTGAAGGGGGTTCCGGAGGTGGTATTTGTGCGGCAGCTTTAGAAGCTCTGGATTGGGATTGGAGTTCTTGGGTCACGCCCTCCACGTCCATCCCAGCTAGTATGTGTTCTCCCAATGTCGGCAGCAGCGCCATCACAGTAAAGGAGATGTCTTGTTGATTCTGGGAAAATCTCCTTCGAAGACTAGGCAATAACAACTTCAGTATGACTGAACACGTAGGTAAACTTTACCTCGAAAAACCAATACGTACTTCTCCCGAGCCTGTCTATCCTGCGTGACCTTTTCGCGAACATCCCCCAATCGCTCTGCCACATATTGTGAGGCCAAATACACACTCCCAGCATAGGAAGCGACTTTTACGAAGCCGTTCCGCCTGTCGTAGAAATAATTTGAGAGAGCATGCAGCATTTCGTGAAGAGAGTGACTGAGGGCATCATGGACGCCTGGCGGTTGGGGAAATTGGTCTCGCTCTCTGCCAGAGCCAAACACGTGCAACCGGCCTCTTCATCAAAGCCGCCAACACTTTCCCTCCTCAACATACAAAACAACAATCATGGTAAGTAAACACGCTCAAAAAATCATTGAAACCGATGGTAAACTCTTCGTTGGTGTAGGGTGGAGGTGCTAGATATCCGTATCCGAAGGAGGTGTGGTCCCCAGCTGGTACGCACGAACATCCGGTCATCTCCAAGTGCGCAACTGACTTTTGTTACCGTCAATCCTTTGTCTCCGTCTCCTCCAAACTCCTCGAATGACATGCAGGCGGCTGGTGGACACGACCATCCAACTGGAGAACCAACACAGCGATCATTTTCGCCGGAATCCTCACCGTCACTTATGGAGTATGGACAGTGAGCGCAGAGCGCGAGGTTCGTCCATTCTCCTCACACTCCCCATCAAACACATCAAACGCATGATTTATCTCATCTCATACCCTTCTTCTACCAGTGGAGACACGTAGAGCCCACCAAGCCCATTCTCTCTCAACGAGTACGTCGTCCCCGAGTTCTCCCTTCGGGCGCTTAACTGATTTGTGGTGTGCCACAGTGGGCGAAACAATATCGCGTTGCCCAAGCAAGTTCGAGCGAAGAGTCGAAAGAGTAATCCAAGCCATACTATTATTTTCGAAACAAATACATTGTCGCTTCCTCTCCTTGCTGCAATATAGAACCGGATCTCCTTCAACTCGCCTTGACGTTTGAATATTGATTTCCTGCCAGTTCCCCCATCAACAATCCTCATTTGCCCCTGGGCTTTGCGCCCACAACGCAAGGGACACAACCTAGCCTAAGCATTCAAAACCCACAACCGAGACACCGCACTCTTAATCCCCTTGGCCCATTTTCACGCATTTCTCCTCCTCACGGTCTCGTTCCTCAAGGGCTTAACGGTGTTCATGAGATTCCAGCCCAAATGCGGGGTAAAATCTTCCTTCTCCAGCCAAGCCCTCTCTTCCCAACCCACCATCATCAACGTCAATTATAACTCATCATGAAATCATGGATCGTTAGGGTTCGAGGGTTCCATCCCCTCTCGATCTTGTTATGTCATTTTGCGCATCCCCTTCATGGGGAAACCTGGGCAAGACCACGGAAGAATGATTCCAGAGACCAGACACCTCTCGGGCTCTTTTTCCTCGTTAATATTCTTCTACGGCGTAGTATCATACCCCGGTGAGAACCCTTCGGGATCCCTCATAGTGTGCTGAAACATGAAGAGACATGAGGTACACATTTCACCTTTTATGCTGTGCTTTTCTTGGTCGTCCAAACGAATGCGGGAGAGCATTCCCCCGAGTCAAGTCCGTCCTGAAATCGTAGATTTCCGTTCTTAAAGGAGATGTGATCGCCAGGAGGGTCGAGTAATTGAAATCTAGGAGCAGCGGATCCAAGAAAGGTACAACATAGCTAGAAAGCAATGGGCAGAACTAGATGGAGGAGCGAGTCGTGTGATGTAGTCGTACAGTTCCAGAGTCTCTTCATTCATCTTCTTCGTCACCGCCCTCGTCACTGTTCTCGTCTGAATCTGAGTCTTCCGGAGGAAGCGTCATCATGTCGTTCAAACTACCATGCTGTCATAAGCGCGCGAATCAGGACCTAGAGTGAGGCATACACACCAGTGAATGAATGGTCTCAGAATGTTAATGATCCTCACAAGCTCGTCCTTGAAGTCGGGAGAAAGTACAATGTCGTCATCGAACCTACAATAATGAACGTCAGGAGAACGTCGAATCCGCGAAGTGAGGGCACCTCACTTATGCACAACCGCCAGAGATCTACACTTGAGCAAGGCAATATCCCTGGAAGGAAAGAACAGGGTTAGATCCAAATTTGGGGGCAATACAATACCCAACGAGTTCACACACTTATGAGTTTTGTCGATGCCCTTCGGTGCCGTCTTCAATTCGTCCTCGAAACCAAACACGCTGCTTCGACCACCCTTCGGATCAGGTCTTGCCTTACCGAACAGTTTCTCGAAGGCAGGCTCGGAGATGATGTCTTTCAAACGTTTTGGAGATCGAAGTATGTTATTCCTGAGGAGTGAAGCTCAGAAGTTCTGGGGAGGTATCGTACTGTGTCGTGGAAGAACTCACCGGATCGTGGCAAGCTCATTTTTGCCAGGTTGCCATGCACCGGCCGCAATAATGCTGTTACCGCCTGGCTCGACTAAACCATGCATGTCAGCCCTTGACTTCCTGAGAAAGAACCGCAACATCGCAAAAGACTCACTCCTACTACATGACGAATCAACCAAAACATGAGGATATCCACATCTTCAAAGATGACGTGCTTTAGTAACTCACACATGGTCTGTGACAGCTCTCAATCAGCGGATCTTTTCAAGGTACAATGATCGGTATGTACAAGGGGTACACTTACACTTCGCAAAGATGCCTTTTCTCCCACTCCTTGAAAAACTCGCACAGAAGCCGGTCTTGTAGGGAGTCTTGTCGTTACTGAACCTCACCTAATCAACCGGATCAACAAAAAAGTTGACATAGCCGTGGGGACAGCTGTCCACGTACGTCACGATATATTCGGTGGATAACGTCCTTGGGAGGCAAGGGTGGGACTTGAGGGTCGGCCTCGACGAGTAGCTCCGTGAAGACTTCGACGAAGTCTTTCCATTCTTTCTCCGCCAAGCGATATACAGGCTCTGCCACAAATGATTTACTATACGGTATTGAAACGGAAAGACACGTTAAACGTACCATGAAGCTTAAACCTGTCAAAATCTTATTGATACAATCAACTGTCCAAAGGAAGGGGTCCAGGGAAATGTACCCACCACTCGCGATCATTATGTTCGGGAACTTTGAGCTCTGACAGGAAATCAAAGGTATTCCTGGATATCTGGCCTGGGGGCACTGGGAGATGTGAACAAGGCACAAAGTCAGCATCGTCGCTCCCGCCAGATAACGATAGTTCCACATGGCAAAGGCACACACCTCGTCCTGTTTTTGGGGCTTGGACCACCACCCCAACGATCTCTTGCCCATCTTCGAGCTCTATCTCCTCTGGTCCGTCACTGTCTTCTCCCGAAACCTTGCGTTTTTTCTTTACAGCACTCTTACGAGGTGAACGGTTCCCATCCGACTTTGACCGCGAGACTGAACTCGAAAGAGCCCGTTTTCGCTTCTTGGGTTTCGGTGGGGGTGTATCATCGTCCAAGGCATCACTGTGAAGTGATATGTTGTCCTCTTCATCCGAGCTTTCCCGGGACACGTCGCTCTCAGGCTCCTCGTTATCGTCAGCTTCCTGCCGAACATCACCTAAGTCGGAATTCAACGGTTTCACTTTTCTGTTCCGTGGAATGGCCTTCGGTTTGGGCGTTCTGCCAGCAGGTGCAGGTGCGTTTTTCTTGACGTTTGCTGTGCCAACTTTTGTTGATGAACGTGTTGAGCGTGTTGCTTTCGCCATTGTTGCGGATGGTGGTGAGAATGGTTGAATCCAAGGATCTATGAACGCGTTCGTCGCGTCGCGTCATTTGGGCTCGGTGATCGGGGTCCAGACGCGACCGTCAGCAATGCTTTGTCATCCGTTCCCATCACTCGAAATAGGCGCTCATTTGTGGCGAAAGCGAATTGCAGCCTTCTGTGCCAAGTTGAACGACGATCCCAGAGAGCCATCAGGGAAGATATTGTGGTGGGAGGACTATCTCACGGGTTTTGGAGCTGATAAGTCAAACGTTCTTCCGTTCGGACAGGGCAACGCGAAGACGGTATAAGCTCAAGTCCATCTTTCCGTATTTTTACGGTTTACTACAAATCTTGCAAGCGACAGTTGACGCTGGATGCTGACAACTTGGATTGAGCAGTCACGATTTGATCGGCCGACTTGCCATGTCTTGCATTGGGGTTTGGAGTTGATGGGTGACTCGAATTCATGCGTCAAGTGGGAGTGAGTTCGGTACTTTGTCTGATAGAGAAGGGGCTCTCAAACACCTTGGTGAGTGCTGTCAATTATTGAGTGTTGGTCGACCTGGCCGCGGTGGACCCTCTCATTAACGTTGAGGTCGGGGCAAACGCCAACCAGCAGGCTTGAATTTCCAGTTGGGGTCCAGAATACGGACCGTAGCTCCAATCAAAGCCGCCCGATCGTGACCATATCTGATTTGAGCCCGATTGTGGATGCGGGGAAAAATAACACATGCGGGGAGAGGGAGAAAAAGTTTCTTAGGGGCAATCATCTCTTTCGCGGGCCCTCGGAACAAGGTCCAACGGGCGGATCTCCGCAATGTCTAGGGTTGTCCGGACGAGATGGCAAATGGTTTTGAGATTGACTGCGTATCGGTGGGGGACGACCTTGGCTCTCGGTATGATCTGCTCACCAGGTGGAGGTTCCCCAGAATGCTGAAACAAAGCCAAGGGAGAGCAGAATGAAAAATGGCTCAGAGGTGTCCTTCTGACTAGGTCGCTTCCCCACAATCCGAAATCTAGACATTTCGATCTTCCCCGGACTGTCGTTGCTATGATATGTTTTGTGTACACCTGCTCAGTTTGCCCTGATTAAAAGGCTGTCCAGGCCAGCTGTATTGATATCGTGTGATTTTCTGATGAGAGGTACGTCGTTTGGCATCAGCTAAAGCTTGGGTTCCCCACCTGTGTCCGATTGTCCATGACATCTTTTTGTCCCCGCTGATAGAATGAAGGTATCAGGGTAAATTGATGAATCTGGGAGCTTACTTGGCGTGCCAGAATTCGGGCTCTCACTGACGCGAGCTTCTTTCCTTGCAAGGGATTGCGTAAAGAGAAGAGAAGAGGCCAATTGTATCCTTTTACATGCCTCTCATCTGCTGTGGGTGAATTGTTGAGCCGCACTATGCCCACGGATGGCGCCCTCTAGTGTAGACAGTAGAAAACATTATGGACAGAGAGCATGAGCGAATACGCCGAGGCTAGAATGAAAAGGAGCGGAAACGGTAGTCCGAGCGCTATGCGGGCGGAGGGAGGAGGATAAGTCAAGTCTGATTAGGCTTAGCCAAAGTTGGGAGGTTGACCAGGCACAAACACGCGTGTATTCCCCCGCATTTTGCACAAAATAGGAGCTGCAAATAAGTTCACGCGTGGCAGTCGAGCGAGATCAAAAGTGGATTTTCGGAATAGTCGTCCTCTCCGGCCTATATATTAAAGCTCCCATTCCCCCCAACATTTCCTTGAACCACATCCATCTTATCCCCTAACCACTTTCATACTCTTTCACAATGGCCGAAGCTGCAGCACAACAACCCGCAACTGAACAAACCCCCGCGGTTGAGGTCCCATCCCACATGGAGATCCCAACTCACCCTATCGCACCCCGTCTCAAGAACGGTCCCAAAATCCCTCACATCGGTCCCCATATCCATGCTTACAAGGCTGCACACAGCGAGACAGTCGGTCATGAGTCTGACAAGTGGTGGGCAAGGGTATGTCTGCTTACACGCTTCTCCCGGTAATCAATCATTCATCACATCATTCATCCACCACAGATGGCGCGGGAGACCCTCTCCTGGGACCGCCCTTTCCACACTGTCCGTGCAGGTGGCTTCGAGACTGGTGACATTGTTTGGTTCCCTGAAGGTGGTTTGAACGCCTCCTACAACTGCGTTGATCGCTGGGCCTTCAAGCACCCCAATAAGGTAAATAGACTCCTTCTCGACCCGGGCCCGATCCAAATCTAACCTAATCCCTCGGCGGTTTTCCCTTAGACCGCCATCATCTACGAAGCAGATGAGCCCAATGAAGGCCGCGAGATTACTTACGCCGAGCTCCTCTCAGAGGTTTGCAAAGTCGCAAACGTCCTCAAGAGCCTCGGCGTCAAGAAGGGTGACACCGTCTCTGTCTACCTTCCCATGACATGGCACGCAGTCGCTGCTTTCCTTGCCTGCGCCCGTATTGGCGCCGTCCATTCCGTCGTCTTCGCCGGTTTCTCAGCCGAGTCGCTCCGTGATCGGATGAACGATTGCAAGTCTCGCGTCCTCATCACTTCCGACGAAGGTCGCCGAGGTGGTAAGACCATTGCGACAAAGGTTATTGCCGACGCTGCCGTCAAGCAATCGCCTGGTGTCGAGCACGTTCTCGTCCTCAAGAGGACCGGCAACCAAGTTCCCTGGACTGAGGGCCGTGACGTCTGGTGGCACGAGGAGACCGCTAAGGTCTCCAGCTACTGCCCACCCGAGGTTATGTCTTCCGAAGATCCTCTCTTCATCCTCTACGTGAGTTTTCCGAGGTCTCACACCACTTTCATCTCTAATTGCATTAAAATCTAGACTTCTGGTTCCACTGGAAAGCCCAAGGGTGTTGTCCACACCACTGGTGGTTACCTCCTTTGCGCTGCTTTGACCGTCAAGTATGTCTTCGACATTCACCCAGATGACAAGTTTGCCTGCATGGCCGATATCGGTTGGATCACCGGTCACACGTGCGTATCACTCTTGACTTCACACCTTATCGGTAATCTTATTCTTGGTATTCTCATATCAGTTACATCGTCTACGGCCCTCTCGCCAACGGTGTCACCACCACAGTCTTCGAATCCACCCCCGTTTACCCCTCACCTTCTCGTTACTGGCAAACCGTTGAGAAGCACAAGCTCACCCAATTCTACTCCGCCCCCACTGCCATCCGTCTCCTCCGTCGTCTCGGCGAGCACCACGTCAAGGACCACGATCTCTCCTCATTGCGTGTCCTTGGTTCCGTCGGTGAACCCATCAACCCCGAGGCATGGCACTGGTACAACGACCACGTTGGTAGCAGGCAATGCGCTATCGTCGATACCTTCTGGCAGACTGAGACTGGTTCCATTGTCGTGACGCCATTCCCTGGTGCCATTGAGACCAAGCCCGGTTCTGCCACTGTGCCATTCTTCGGTATCGAGCCAGTTATCTTGGATCCTGTCTCAGGAACCGAGCTCGAGGGTAACGGTGTTGAGGGTGTTCTCGCCCTCAAGAACCCCTGGCCATCTATTGCCCGAACCATCTACCAAGACCACAGCCGTTACCTCGAGACCTACATGAAGGTGCGCTTTCTTCGGAGCCGAATTTTGACTTTCTGTAGATTTCTAACTAAATCTCTTAGCCCTACCCCGGTGTCTTCTACACTGGTGATGGTGCCGCTCGGGATGAGCACGGTTACATCTGGATTAAGGGCCGTGTTGACGGTACGTCATTTCAAGTTGGGCGCAAAGTTGATTCCTTTACTGACATTGAGATCCTCCGTCCGGTGAATTCTTCTAGATGTCATCAACGTCTCCGGTCACCGTCTCTCTACCGCTGAGATTGAATCTGCTCTCATCCTTCACAAGGGTGTTGCCGAGACTGCTGTCATCGGTACCGCAGATGAGCTCACTGGCCAAGCCGTCTATGCATTCGTTACGCTCAAGCCGTGAGTATTTGACTTTGTTTTTCATTGTCTCTGAACTATGTCCCTGATCGCCATTTGTTTTTCTTTAGTGAGTTCACTTATGATCCCAATGATGAGCTCGCCTTGACCAAGGAGCTCACCCTCCAAGTCCGAAAAGTCATTGGGCCTTTCGCTGCGCCCAAAAAGATCTACCTCGTCCCCGATCTTCCCAAGACTCGTTCCGGCAAGGTTCGTCTATTTCTAGAATATCGTACGACATGCTTCGATTTTACTGACTTCCCTTTCAATCGAATAGATCATGCGTCGTATCATGCGAAAGATCGTCGCAGGCGAAGGCGACCAGCTCGGTGATCTCTCCACCCTCGCCGAGCCCGCCATCGTCGAGGTCATCAAGGCCAAGGTTGCATCTGCATAGACTCTTATACCTTTGCCTCCTTGATTTCGTTCCATGGTCAATGTCGAGGATTTCATTTTTTGCATTATAGTCACATTTTTTATTATTGTGTTCCAGGATTTAATACTTGGGCATAGATACCGACCATATTCTCTTTTTGGGGCGAGTGTGTAGGCCGATACTCTTCTTTACCCACGTATCATTCTACTACTATTCCTTGCTTATTGTGGTTATTTGTGGAGAGGATGGTACTATGAAGAAAAGTTGTAGATTAATGTATTGAATCCGACGCTGCAAGCGCAGTCATGATTTTTCCAACCCTCAACATCTCCCTTGGTGTGATGGCGCCAACGGCATCGTGCTTTGAAAGCCGATCTGGAATGAATGATAAATCGTACTATTGGGGTACTTGAAACATCGTCGGGGTTGCGTGCTCCTCGGAACGATTTCCGTTCCAAAAGTTAGATAACATTGGGGTCGGTTCAACAAACATCAAGTTATGGAGAGTCGACCTATAACCTCGGGCATGATACACCGATACACGATACACCGCCGACACGCACACTGAAACGATCACGGACCAAGTACGACGAACAAACGGTACACCGAACCAAAGGAGAAAAAATCAAGCCAAGATTCAGAAGATCTTCTTCAATCTACGAGTGACTTTATTCCTATTCCGAACCCAATCAGACTTACGCGAGGCAGCGGCCGCAGCCTCCTGTTCCGCCGAACCAACCCTCTCGCCAGCCTT
>JANAWD010000372.1:0-41177 GCA_027627245.1 Meripilus lineatus | reverse complement strand
CCGAGCCTCGATCACCAAGCCGCCGGCGTCGATCAACGTGTCCCCAAACCGCCTCCATCCCGTTCCTCACCGCATCTCAGTTCGCCCCTATTGCGCCCTTCGTCATCTGTTTCCGCGACGATCACATCCGACCGTGAACAGCTTCTTGTTTTCGCGAGCTCACACCATCCTCTCGCTGCGCGATACCTTTTTCTCCGAGTCTCCCACACCTGCTTCTCATGCTCCTAGCCTAGGGCAATAGACACTGGACTCGGCCTTGGTTTCACAGTTTACTGCCATCTCCTAATACTAGAACAACCATTTGCTATACAGACGGAAGGACCACGGAGTCTTGGACATGCTTCAGAATATCCCTTTTCCTATCCTTCCCGTACCGCCATCATGGTATCCAGGCCACATGACGCAGTTCGCAAGGATGCTCCCAGCAATTCTGCGACGCACAGACGTCGTGTTGGAGCTTCGGGACTCTCGTTTACCTCTTACAAGTATCAATAGAAACTTTGAAGGCAAGTCTTTTGTCTGCTTATCGATTATTCGTCTGTTCTTTTCAATCGATTGTGGCCGTATTGGCTGGGAAGGGCGGTGGCGTGTCAAGAAACGCGGATACTGTCGATGACGTTTCTTGGGGTAAGCCCGAGGGAGTGACATGAACAGAACGTACCAATCGTGACGGTGACGTCTCCGTCTCGCCATTGTCCCTGTCTGTTGTTCAGTATTCCATGTCCACGCACGGACCTTCTCTCGAGTCAGGGAAGCTTCCCCCGCGTATCCCTCCAACATTCCACAATCATTTATGATCCGGTTCTACGAGGATGCCGAGTCCATTAGGACGAGTCAACGTATTGGACGGGTTCTCATGCCCAGTCTTTTTGTATTCGGTCTGGAGGGGAGTTTGCTTGGATCAACTGATTCGTATCCAGGCCAACTCCATTGTTTTTTCTCTGGTGCGGGGAGGCAATTGTCCTTGAGAACTTGAGAACGAGAGACGACTCGAGAGTGGGGGAATGCCCACTGAAATCTTCTTGGTGCTTGGTCCTGCCCTCCGGGATCTTTCCGCGTCTAAGGAGCCTGTCGTAATGGTTTCTCTTTCTTTTGATTGATGTCAAGATGGCTGGGGCAGTTGTCGTAACCCTTGCAACGGCACTTGACTCGTATTGCGGAGTGATCCTACGATGTAGGTTTACGGCCTCCGTTTAGGGTATGGAATGGATATCAATCATCCTGGGGTAGCAAGTTAGCCAACCTCTATATCGGGATGCTGTAAGGTTCCATTCTGCCCTGTGTCCCGTGTGGCCTCTGCCCCTCATCATGTTTATGTGATTCCCAGGTAGTCAATGCCCACAAGGGGGTAGATTGACTTTTGCTTGACGTCTTATCTTTCCTGGGAAATTTACAATTGGTAAATCATATTCCTGTCGAGTATCACCACACAGTCAGCTGGCGAGCTTGACCCACATCCGCGTCGATCCTGATGCGGCAATGTGGCCCAAGCTAACGAGCTGTTCAATATGCTGGGCAATGTCGACGCCCTCGGAGAAGGGGATTCTGGAAACTTGTGGGTACCTTGAGGCGCGTGCACGTCCGCAACCTTCCTACCCATCCAGTCCTTGTTTTGATTGAGACTCGTCATTGCCTTTACCGTCCCGACGCGTCCAGTTTCACGCTAACCAATATTGTATGACACCTCCCAGGCGCACTTCGCAAATGGAGACACGAACGGACCTCATGGTGTCCCCCCGTTCCGCCAACGAGCTCAAATTCCACCGCGGGAGCCCCACGTATATCCCACCCTCTCTCCACCTTGTGTGAAAGGGTGGTCGTATTCAACAAACGTGATCTTGTACCCGAATGGGGCATCGAGGTGCGGATTTTTTTCATTATCATTTTTGACTTAGTAATGGCGCCGTGATGCGCCAACAGGTACCCGCGTCTGGATATATCGCTGACATCAACTTTTTCTCAGTAGCCTTTTCGCAAAGCTATGGATCGAAAGTATCCCGATCAGACGGTTTTCTTTGCTTCGTGGAATCGCCCGAAAGACGTCAAAGCGCTGAGCGATCTACTCATCGGTCAGTCAACGTACAGCTTCGGTTTCGCGCCCTTATTTAATCTCTCCCGATCTCTTTGGGAACCTCGGTGTGGGGCGTACCTGACAGATATCGCCAAACGAAATACTCACGCACCCGAACTCAATGTATTGGTCGTTGGAATGCCCAACGTCGGCAAGTCAACATTGCTCAATGCGCTGCGAAACACGGGAATTTCAGGCCGTAAGCATGTTTTGTTATCTCCCGCCCATGTGCGCCCGATGTTTGAACTATATTTATTTTATGGTTCTAGCTACTCCCAAGGCATTGAGGACGTCAGCTCAGCCTGGTTTGACACGCGCTCTATCAACGAGATTGAAATTGTCTGTCGATCCTCTCGTATATGCATATGATTCCCCCGGCGTCATGTTGCCCTTCCTTGGGAATGGAGACAGAGGCGCAGAACGAGGCGTAAAGCTCGCTCTCATCGGTATGAAACATCACACCCTTGAATTCTATCTATTGTTGCTGATGTACGCTATAATTTTGTTGGACATTCGGTGACCTCGGGCGTTATACCTCGCACAAAAAAAAATGGAACAGCTGGTATCAAGGAGGGATTGTATGATGTTGAATCACTGGCTTCCTATCTTCTTTACCGTCTTAACGTATTGGACCCTGTCTGTGAGTAAATCTCTCCATTGGTATCAGCATTTTTTAACCGCCGAATTTGGTAAACGCCCGATGTCTGCGGGAAACATAAAGCCCCTGCGTATTTGGAGACTCTACCTACCAACACACCCCCTGTAGTCGAGGTTCATGATTTCCTGGACTTGCTTGCGAAACGGTTGGGGATGGTCAAGAGGGGTGGGGTCACTGATCATACGAGGGCGGCCACCTGGTTTATAAAGTGGTGGAGAGACCAGGGAGGTCATGTGGCTGCGAAGACTCCGCTAGTACCTCTTCTGCCCGAGAATCCCACTTTCGATGTTCCAACGTCTCATCGACGGGGATGGGGCTTTGACTTTGAATGGTCTGTTGATCAACAAGACCTCAAGGACAACAAGTACGACGAACAAATGATCCAGAGTAGAATGGAAGAGTGCATCGATGCCTTCGAGGCCGCGGCGCAGGAAGAGGAAGCCGAGGGAGGTGGTGTCAGTTCCACGCAACAGAAGAAGAAAGAAAGAGACCAGTTACTGGCTAAAAGAGCGGCAAGGTCCAAGGCGAGACTAGCAGCCAAGAGAGGGGGCTTTTGAACTGCTGCGCAAACCGCAGAAGTCTGGTACCTTTGGTAAGGTGTCTTCTGGTGGCCTCAATGGTCTTCCTGCCATGACAACGCTCTGACTTTGACCAGTTTCAGCGCCTTCGATGGAGGGATGTTTATCCGGCGTGGAACGGTGTGGTTATATCACGTACTCCCGCCGGCATGCGCGCTCAGGCTCTCGAGGATGGACGGGTCGTCATGACCTTTCTACTCACAATCGACGACTTCATGTTGGCCATTCTCTACCCATTTATCGGGATAATCGCGTATATAATGAATATCTCTGCGTTTTCAAAGGGTATACTACATGGCCGCCCGAGACCGAAAGGACCTGCTGAAACTACGCCATCGACATCCGGTGTTAAAAGGTGACATAGATCAAGAGATAGAACCTCGATTCGTACCCTAGCTCACGTCTGTCCATGGCGGTGGTGATGTGGGATACGTTATGCCCTGACCCCTCCCCCAATCGTAGAATCCCGGCCCTGGCAACTTCCGTGCCTCAACACTTCTCCCGATGTCCTATTCGTGTCTATAAGAGATTCGTGTCCTCCCATCCTCATGGTCGACAGCTGTATAGATGGGACATCGTCGGGGAATTCACTCGACGTTCTATCGACTGACATGCCCTGTTTTCTCAACCTCCGATCCACCGGATTCGGATCCATGATGATAACCCAAATACCCTGCCTCCCGCGCAAGACCTATAAAACGACTTCCTTAGCTTGTTTAAATCATCTCAATGTCTCAAGCGACAGCTTTCGGTGTTGTCTGAACCACGGCAAGACCTCCGGTCAAATTCTATCGAAAGATAAAGTTCGATCTCCAATGTTATGATATGTATCACAAGGTCGACCTTTATAGTTATTATCCCACATCCCCGAGATGTAGCCCTGACCCAAACCCTCCAGCCAGAAGCCCACTCGTCGGTAAATAGCACCGACCTCCCACCGGATGGTCCACGCCGTCAGGGCCGGAGAAGTCAGAAGAAATAACTCTTGTACTACCCCACACACCGATGCACTGGCACATCACAAGGACCCAATGTGATTCTCATCCTTGACTGCGCGCATACACGAACGTCTGAGATGGGGTTTGCGGAACACTTCGGCTGATCCAGTTTCAAAGACCGTGCGTGACACATCGTGGGTGGCAGTGTGAGAATACTCCGGGGCAAAGGGAGGGTTTATTTGTGTTATCGTGTATCGAATCGAATACTCATACCACGGGGATTTGGCAACCCTCGTCTCCCATAGTCACAAGCTGGTTTGGTTGAAAAAAACACACATCTTCACCGAAACGTGCGAACGGAATTCAGGCCGGGTCTTGTTGTGGCCCTTACCTCCGGTGTGGCCTTCACCAAGAAGAGAGCTATTTTCAGACCGGATCATGCCCCGTAAACTCCAAATTCGTTCTACTTTGCTGATCAAGGATTTTGTAGGATTGAATTGGACGAGTCTGGGGGGAGATAAAATTCGTTTTGCGCTTCGGGGTCAGGAGCAATGTAAATCGGGTAAGATTTTCTGCTTTTTGAACTCGTTCTTATTGCACCCCGCCTCCTCACTAACTCCCCTCCGCCCCTTCGATGACCCCTGTCAGACTCAATTGATTTTTGAACGGGCCAGAGGATGTGCTTCGCGTTACGCGACGTGAACCAGGGTGCTTTGCGGGCGTAGTCCCCCTATCTCGTACCGTGAATCCTGGGGGAGGTCTCCCGACGGCCTGGTTTTTGTGTGGCAAAACTTCCTATAGCTTATTGGACATTGCGATAGACGTTCACACCAACTTCTCGCCGCAACCTGGACTTTCAGACGGTGGGCGTGGAAAGAGACAAAAGCCTCGTATGTTCTCTGTACTTCTCTGTACTCCTCTACCTTTCCGGTCGCTTACCGTTTCTCTCCCGGTTGCTCCATGATACAGTAGCGTCGTGGTGCCATTTTTCACCAGACATGGCTCGTACCAAGCCCCTGTGGGGCGCAAGACAATGACTTGGATTGATATTGATGTCCCACGCCAAAATCGCTCTCAGAGTCTGGCACACCGGCCTGTACTTCCCTTCGGAGATAGCTCAGAATACGTCGAGGAACTGTAATTACTCTGAATCGTCTATCGTCGAATCCTCGACCGGACGATGGGACCAGTTACTGTATACAGAATCTCGATTTTGACATTTGTAGAACGAGACAAGTAGGATCGCGATTGCCTTTCCTTGAATTTATCCATAAAACCCGCCCTCACTTTCCCTGTTTGGTTACCTCAACTCGTTCTCTGTCGTACCCTGACTAGTGGATCATCCATCACTCACGCGCCATCTAAGCGTGCTTCCCGCACTGGATACCACAAATCAGACAGGAGTCATCTCATTGGTATCCTCAACGTGAAAACGTGTATACGTCACGCTCCCCGCATGTAAAGTAAATTATCTCACGTAGATGGTATCGCGATATTGTACGTATGAGGCTCCCATTGCCTATAGGAGTAGAAAATGGAAGCAACCCGACCCTTCATGACAGGTACGTACTTCTCTCCGACGGTGACATGCAGTATCCGATGGCGGTCCCTACGCCACAAGAGGTAGTTGTAAGTCCTGTAGTTGTCGGACTTGGAGAGGAACCTCCGACAAGGAAAGATGAGATGACTAGGATAGGGTCGTTGATACAGCTACGAGTATTCGGATACGGGCTTTGTACAATTTCCTGTTATATATCCAACACCGGAGTCTGTTCCCTCGGAAGGTGTCCGTGGATTGCTGAGATTCGATGACGACCGGGAGATGACACATAGGTTCCATTCGTTCAAGCGAGTTTGAATTGCGTCAACAGGTACCATTTTACGCGTCGGCGTCCAAAGTGTGATTGTTAAACGGTATCTTCATTACAAAGAGATGGAAGGCTATTGTCCGGATGCTCGGGGTGGTGACCTGGCTCTACCTCAACAAAATGCGATGTACAGCTTGGCGATCTAAATGAAGGGATATTGGCCGAAACCTCGCATGTTCGAGCCTCCGACCCAACGTCCCCAAGCGCTCTGATGCTGAGGAGAAGTCTTGAGCCCTGAAACCGCGTACGTCGGTACCTGTTACAACACTCGAGTTTGTCTACTTACCGCGAAGGATAGGACTCCAGGCAACGTACTGGGGCAACGGCAAATTATCAGAGGGGTTGTCGTGCCAACAGTTCGGCTTACTTACAAGCTGACGACGTTTACCATCATGAGGTTTCTCGAGTACTCTGAAGCTGTTCCGATTATCAGGTATCCTGGATGGGAATCAGTAACCAATGCTTGAGTGCGCAGCCTCTGAAAGCCCACCGCATATCCTGGAATGGGTGCTGTGAGAAGCGAACCGGTAGTCCAAAGGACAGGAACTCACAGCGCAAAATAGATGGTACCATCTCGAGTGAGACGCATCACGACCGGTACATTGTGGTTGAGCGGGCGTAATGATAAGCATTTCGTTATGCTCAATAAGAACAATAAGCCTAGATCCGTGATGTTAACCCAGGCGAGAGTCTCGCGGGACCAAAATACCGACTTTCAAAGGCCACCATAGGAATCCTAGTTGACAGATAATCTTCAAAACCGGGGCGAAGAGATAAACAGAATGGGGGAAGAGGCTACTGACCAGGTCCCGTGATAGAACTCAGGCGTGTATACAATGGGGCACGCACCCGAGGAGTCTTCTGTCCGCGAGGAGAGTTGAGCACGAAGGGTTGGGTATGCAAACCCAAAGAGTACCGAAGCACTCTGAGTTCATCAGCATACCTGGTCACGCAATTTGAGACGGGCACCTACAATCATCTCCACTGCGTAAAACGAGATCAGATTGGAACGTGATAACCGTGCTTCGAAAATTCTCACAGATGTACCCAACAATCAACAAACCTGATACTGTCGGCAGAATCAATCAGCTACGGATGCCCTGAGTTGAGAGTGAAAGTAACATACCATATTTGTTTCCGCGCCATAGTGCGTGTATCCGGAGCATCAGGCCAAACTCAACGGCTGTGACGAGTAACGCTGTTGAGCTACAGCATGGCGAATGAGGCGTGCATTTCATATCACTGTGTGACTGGGTACTCACATGAATGAGTACAATAAGTACTGCTCGCACCTGGAAACCAAATGTAAGGAATTCTGGGAGATAAATCAGGCAGCGGGTCGTAATCACAGTAACGGGAGAAGTTGAAGGGCGTATGTTCTGTGGGTATTTGGAGTCAGACAAATGACGGAAAGAAGCGAGATGAGAAATTAGTACAGCTGAACAAATAATCCGTAGTATCGTGAGACGAAGTATAGGTATTTTGGGAGCGAGCATTTAGACCTTAGGAGGCTTGTCAGTCGGCTAGAGTCTGTATTGAATGGGAAAGATCGACCTCCAGATGAGATTGACCTATACACGGCATAAGTAACGGATTTGAGATTATGGGGGAGCACTCACCTCGTCACTAAACGTGATCAGGATATCGTAAACGAGTAAGGTAGTAATCACGACTAGACGGCAGTGCGAAACTTGTCAGAGAGGCCACTAAGGAAACAAGTATCTGTACTTGACTCACAGATACCGTAACTGACGGATCGAGTGATCTCAACACCTCTGATTGTGTAGGGTTCCGTCCCGAAAATGCGTATCGTAGAGTGATTCATACTCAGGCTATATGTCGTACGTTTCGAAGCAGAGATATCAACGGGAGTGGTATCCGAAGGCGTGCAATGGAGTTGACGAAGATGTAAGAGAAATTCGGGGGAGTGGTCATCAGAAACGTTGCAGGAGGAGTGTGGACCTCCCGAGATCATAAACGAATCCATGAATGGGAGAGTGGGGCCGTATTTAACGTGGTTTCTTTCATCGTGGACCTCCTATTCGGCCGAGGTTCGTAAAATTTGCTAGATTATTGGGCGTGCACTTGGGGCACAAGAAACTGACAGCAAGGACTCGCTTGTCATTGATCGCCTTGTGTTAACCACCAACCTCAGACCTTTCCGTATTGAAGCATGAGTATTATATGATCGGTCTAAATTAGGAAGAATCGGGACAATAACAATACCTCGACACCAGAAAGACGGCGCAGGAGATCTGTTCCCTTGGGTCACAATCATCCGTCCACCCGACCTGATCGAAGATGGTTGTACTTCCGAGTTACACTTGGACATCCGTTGTCTTCTGCCGCTCGGCCTGTTGCTGCAAAACCCTTTTGCCATCGACATCCCCGTCGAACAAGGAAGTGACCGAAGAGGCACACAGAAATGCAAGGACTTAGGTGCTTAACGTCCGACGTCCGATGTATATAAGACAACCCTTCTTCTACCTGAGCGCATCTACCAGTATGGCGGCTGCAACCATCCTCTTTGCGCTATAGACACGGCATCACAACATGATAACCGAGAGTCCGAGACCCTGCTGGATGATATCTCAACGCCAGGAAAGAAAAAGGCACATAATCCACTCACACAATCGAAGACAAGTTGATTCGTGTTCTTCCTTGAGAGAATAGCACCGTTGGGCAAGTATCAAAGTGACTGCCCGATGACAACAAATTATAAACACTCATTCCGAATACTTGATGTGGCAACGTAATCTTCCCTTGGGCGTCTCCTGTCAAGGTTATTGCCGGAGAGTCGGCATAGCGGACAGTGAACTTTTGTGATGGCCTCCATTGCGCAAATTCAATTACCTGCGCGGAAATTCATCTTTGAGAGCGGAGTCTAAACAAGGTCATTGATTCTCATCGTCTCATGCATTGAGCTCAGTCGTCTCTGTCTCCATGGGAAGTTGTCCTGGCTGTTGTTCACCTTGTTTTGCCCGTTCTTCGACGCCAGGAGAAATATTAGTACTCATTCAAGCATACCGTCAAATCAGATTTATCCCCCAATGGCTCGGGAGGTCCTGTCGTCCAAAGCACTCTACGTGGTGGATAGACAATAATAGTCGGCCACTGAGATCTCCAATCGGAAGCTGGAATGGAAATGATCCCATGAACTCCGTCTTGTTCAGGGCGTCGAGATGCCCCAGCAGAATACACGACCACGACCACCCCTCCGTAATCTCCACACCGACAGGGGCTCAATGTTGAGCGCTGAACGGTTAACTGTATTTATCGACCCCCGATCCCTCCACCTAATCTGTGGTCTCCTTTGATCGACTTGGGAGTCCATTGGACGCGCTGCTATCTTCAATGTCGGGTTCCTCCTGCCCCTCATATAGGTCGTGCATTGCAAACCACCCCGACGGACTCTCAAAGGTATACGGCACGACCCGTCCTCAGCTAGGATAACGGCAATTCATTGGAGATCTACATAGTAAGTCCTCGTCAATCCGACTTCAACTGCCGCCTCACAAGCCTTGACCCCACAACCCAGTCAACTTGTTCCAATCATGCAAGTTCACAGCTCACTCCCACAACTCAATTTCGACATCCTCTTGAACATCCTTCCTTACCTTGCAAGTAGACGGGATGTATCCTCATTTATGCAAGTCTGCAAAGAATTCTTCTGTCCAGCCATCTCCCACCTATTGGATCCTAGGCGTGGAGACATAATCTTGGACACCGCAAAACAAGCATCTTCTTTCATCGTCTTCATGTTCGCCACATCCTATAGCGAGCGTCGATTCAACTCGCTCTCTCACCTTCAAATTTGGATTCATTTCAAACCCGGATATGGCGACTCCACCTATGTCGGTGACTGGACGCGCATCGGGAAAAGCCTCGCTGAGATAGTCCGTCGCTCCGTCAATCTCGAGCATCTGACAATCGGTAACGCCATTCTCGAGCTGGACGATCCCGACATCTTCGAGGTGTTCAGGAACTTGAAGTCACACAAACGGCTTCGGGAGCTTACCGTAGATATTGATCAAGAGTCGGGTCGCCGATTGCTACACCAAATGGAAGTTAGCTCAGTCGACAATCTTGCGATTGTGGTTCGTCCGCCGATCGTCGAGGGACCCGAAGTCCTACTTCCATTCACCTCCACCATCATTTCCCTCCGTCTCGACCTCCCTCATCTAGAAGGTCTTCGCGACCTACGTTGCCCCCAACTTCGGCAATTGACTCTTACCACTGAAGACACAATCATCACAAGTGACCTCCTGCTGGCATTCCCAAATCTCCAAGATTTCAATATAGAGAGTGACGCCCATCTACCCCCTGTCGTGGACGATAGTACAGCCCTCGAGTGGCGTGACGACAATCAAAGCCGTCTCATTCAGGATAACATCACCGCCATGAGACTCCGATATGTTGACGGCTCAGTAACTTCCCTATACATAATGGGGTTGCTCCCAGGAATCCGCGAACTCAATCTATCGGAGGAAATCGAAGTCAACCTGAGCCGTGCGATCCAAGTCGTTCGGGATTGTTCCCCCAAAGCGCTGCGGATTACAATCAATGGTAGCCAGTATACGGGGCAAGAAGTGAAGGAGCTCATTCAAGAGCTGATCGAAATATTGAATACGAGTGGCGCTACCTACTTATATCTTCACATAGAGTTAACCGGTCGCGCACTCGTAGCTTCCATGGCAAGTAAACCAGTTGCGTTTACCATCCCGTTCTAAGTCTGTTCAATAGTCCTCCCTTGCGGGTATCCTTGCCAAACTCACCACCCTGGAGTATCTCTTAGTGGTCATCTGGTATCAGGGGCAATCGTCACCCAACGCCATCATTTTGGAACCCGACGTCTTGGACGCAGAAGGGCCACGAGATTTTGTTGAATCAGACACTTGTCTCGGCGCCCTCGGAGGCATGGCATACGAAATAGCCAGAGGCAACCCTCGGCTCAAGCAAGTTGGGATTTATTGTGGAGATGGCGGGCACTGTTCCAAAGGGTGCTGGGATGTGGTCAGGCCTGGTAACAAAGAAGGCGGTTCGGAGGAGATTGAATGGCCTACCTTGATACCGCTGGACGAATTCTCGGGGCCCGACGGTATCCTCAGATTTTGGAAAGCCGCAAAGAAGAAGGACGGCGGTTTGAAGCAGAAGGGTGGCTTATTATAATACCTTCTAGGGAACCAGGGAGGCCCTCCAATACAGGCAAACGATGTCGGGCGGCGGTGGTGTTGGAGGAGATGCGGACCATAGAACCTGATTCGGATAAACCGTGGATATGTCGAGACAATCTCGCAGAACCACGTTCGGTTTTTCCCATAGTTATCAAGGAAATAGAAGCAGTGATACATCATCCCTTTGTGGCCGCTCTTTCCCTGATGAATGCTGAAATGGTGTACACGTTTCATATCGCGATCGAGACCTACCACTGCCCATCGCGGAATCATGTTGTTGTGGGGAGTCCAAAAAAGTCGGCGAGCAGTGGAAGGCCCAGAAGTGGCTAGTGAGTGGTTATCCGTGAGACTGTATGCCATTGTGATGAAACCTGACCAGACTTCGTTATCCCGTCTGTGTGCGCCGTGCATATACTTACAGCACAGTACCTTACGAGATTTCCTGGATCTCGGTGGAAATCTCTGGCAACTCGGGAGCATGGCAATGGTGTACGCGATCCAGATATAGTAATTCGGCAATCACCGGAACGAGATCCATCTTCTTTCTCGACCATCCAGACAAGCTGACGTGTCTTCCAATTTCTACAATAATCCGAGGTTCATACCACGCATCTTGTAGCCATTACTGAACTTCGCATCTTTCAACACAATACCGAGCCCTTACTTCCAGATATTCGCTTGTTCTCGCTTGCATGCAGCGAGTCCTCGGGGTCTCGTCACCTCCACAGGGGTTAAGTTAGGCGCCCCTTGATTTCCTAATTGTGTATTCCATGCGGGGTTTCGATCGACGAGGAGGAGTACAAACTGAATTCTGTATATTGCGAGGCAGCCCCTTATCATGCAAGTCGTGCGTTGCAAACCACTCCGTACACATTGCTCCCTGCGGCCAACAGTTCGGCTGTGTTTATCTGCGAATCCACAAGGTAAGCTTTCGTCAATTATGACCCAGGTTCCTGTAATTGTCTCACCAGAAACCTCTTCCACTCCCGTTTGTCTCGTACTCGTCAGGTCTCAATCATGCGTCCTCTTCCGTCGCTCAATGTAGACGTCCTCTCGCATGTCCTTGCTTACTTCGAAAAGAGCGAAGACGTATCGTCGTTCATGTTGGCCTGCAGAGCCTTTTACGGTCTATCCATACCCTACTTTCTGGATCCCAAGCGTGAAGGTGTTAAACTGGATAACGAAAAAGATGCTCTCCTATTCATTAACTTCATGTCTGCTGCCTCTCATAGCTCTCGTCGTTTCAGTTCGCTCTCCGACCTTCGGATCACGATTAATTTCCACCGCCAATCCGAGGACTTCACCAACCCGGACAATACGGAGGTTATAGGGCGACAACTCGCAGAGATAATCCGCCGCTCGATAAATCTCGAACGTCTCTCGTTCAATGACTCAATCCTCGATCTAGACGACCGTGAGATTGTCAAGGTGTTCAAGAGCAACTTGAAGTCGCACAAAAGACTCAAAAATCTCCGCATGAGCGTAAACGGAGAGTCAGGTTGCCAACTGCTCGAAGAAATTGAAGCACCGCCCGTCGCCGATCTTTGGATTAGTTTCTCCTATAATATTATCATGGGACCTGAGGTGATATTGCCGTTCGCCTCTACCGTCACATCCCTCAGTATCCATCTACCGAGTATGGAAGGCCTTCGAGATGTGTGTTGCCCCCACGTACGGGAACTTACGCTTTCGACTTCAGACAACATCGTCACTAGTGATCTCCTCAAGGCATTCCCTCGTATCCAGGATTTCACGCTGGAGGACATCTGTGATGGCCCAGCGCTGCCCCTACCGGTGAACGATACTCGCGCTCTCGCTCGTCGGGCAAACAACCAGAGCCTTCTCGCTCGTGACAAAATCACCACCTTGAAACTCCGCTATGCAAAAGGCCCTCCAACTTGGATGTATATGATGGGGCTCCTCCCTGAAGTCCGAGAGGTTGATCTTTCGGACGATGTCGGTTGTGACGAATGCAGGCTGACTCGTCCTATCCAAGTCGTCCGTGACTGCTCCCCCAAAGCGGTTCGTATTGAAATCCGAGGGGAGGCACAACATACCGCGCAAGAGATCAAGGATATGCTCCAAGAGCTGAGCGAAATATTGAAAGCGAGTGGAACAACCCATCTGTATATCACATTCAAGTTGACCGGTCAAGCGCTACTAGCTTCTATGGCAAGTAATTTCCTCGTGTATACTTATCATCCCGTGTGAGCTCATTTATTGAATAGTCCACCGTTGCATGTATCCTTTCCAAGTTCACCTCTCTCAAATACCTTGTGGTTCATATCCACTATCGGGGTTTTTTGACCCTCGGAATCACTTTGGAACCCCATGCCCTGGACGCACTAGAGACACGAGATGACGTTGAGAGGAACCTCAACGTTGGTCTTCTAAAATGCATGGCGGACGAAATCGCGAAAGGAATTCCTTCACTGAAGCAGGTCGGGATCGACTGCACATATGGACATGGAGGGCCTCAAAGGTACTGGGATGTTCTCAGGCGGGGTGACAAAAGAGGTGATAGGGAGGTAGGATGGCTGACCCTAGTGCCTCTTTGTCAGTATAAAGGGATGGGTGCTGCGCTCGAATTTTGGGATTCTACAAAGGCAAAGGATGCAAGTTTGAGGCCGAGCAACTATTTGTCGTAGTCGGTCCGACTAGATATCATGGTGAATCAGTAGCTGTTTGGGCACCGCCACCTTGGATGAGATACGCAGAACGTACTGTAATACTCAGACTTGAACCTCAATGCATCAATGGTGAGCGTTTGAAGTCCAGTTGCACCTTCCGGATACAGTAATCCGGCAATCCCCGGAAAGAGGCCGCACTCATTTCGTCGTTCTATGTCCAAAGCTTCATCGATGCTTCATCATTCGGACTGAGGCCTGAGGCCTGAGGTGGGCTCCCATATTTTATACAATCATTATGGCATACTATCTTGTAGTTGCTAGCTAACACATATTTCCCTCAAACATCCAATCCTTACTCACAGATATGTACTTGTTGTCGCATTCAGAGTTCTCGGGGTCTCCCCAGGAGTCAGGTACAATTGCCCAAACTGTTGCCAGCAATTGCAGAGATACCCGTCCAAATTATGTGCGGGGTTTCGATCGACTTCTACTAATTGTATTTTCTATAAAGTGAGGTAGAACCTTGTCATTGGGGCCGGCCGTTCCAAACCATCCCCACCAAACAGCTCCCCACAGTAAGGACGGCGATACATCAATCACAGCAGTAAGTTTTCGTCAATCCTTTCCAGGCCCCTTCAATTCGTACAGAAAACAAAGTCCAATCTTTCTGACTATTGGTTCCACCATCCAGTTCTCGCGTTCAAGTCATGCAAGTGCATAGTCGCCTCCCGTTGCTCAATCTCGACGTCCTCTCGAGCCTTCTTCCGCACTTCGAATCGAGCAAAGACGTTTTATCGTTCATGTTGGTGTGCAGGGGTCTCTACGCTCCATCCATCCCTCACCTGTTAGATCCAAAGCGTCAAGGTGTACACTTACGGAACGGAAGAGATGCTCTCCAATTCATCGCCTTCATGTCTGCTGCCTCCCATAGCTACCTTCGGGTCAATTCGCTCTCTGACCTTCGGATTCTAATCGATTTCAACCCCCGATCTGAAGATTTCACCGACGCAGAGGACCCGAGGCTCGTTGGGCGACAACTCGCAGAGATAGTCCATCACTCTCTCAATCTCGAGCATCTGAGGTTCGACGATTCAATCCTAGATCTAGACGACCCAGAGATATTTGAGGTGTTCAAGGGCTTGAAGTCGCTCAAACGGCTTCATACCCTGAGCATGAACATCACCTCAGAGTCGGGCTGCCGACTTATCCGGGAAATGGGAGCATGTCCCGTCCTCCACCTTATGATCGGTTTTGGCACCAATATTCTGATGGGACCCGAGGTGTTATTGCCATTTGCCCCCACCATCACTACCCTCCATGTCCATCTGCCATCTCTATTCGGCCTTCGTGACGTTTGTTGCCCTCGAGTACGGGAATTGTCACTTTGTACCTCAGACGACATCGTCACTAGCGATCTCCTCAAGGCGTTTCCTGTTCTTCAGGATTTCACGTTGGAGGATGATGATCCCGTGCCACCTCCACACGTGGATGACATGACAGCTTTCGGACGACGGGGAGATAATCAAAGTCGTCTCATGTGGGACAATGTCAGCACCATGAGACTGCGGTATGTCAGGGACACGTCATCTTCCTTGTACATGATGGGACTGCTCCCAGAAGTTCGCGAGCTCGATCTTTTGCAGGACGTTAACGCCCCCGCAGGCGACCTGGGGCGTGCAATCCAGGTCGTCCGTGATTGTACACCTAAAGCACTTCGTTTTGCAGTCAGCGGGGAAGGATGTACGGGGCAACAGGTCAAGGAGTTTCTTTTAGAGCTGCGCCAAATCATGAATACGA
This sequence comes from Meripilus lineatus, assembly GCA_027627245.1. Taxonomy (NCBI): domain Eukaryota; kingdom Fungi; phylum Basidiomycota; class Agaricomycetes; order Polyporales; family Meripilaceae; genus Meripilus; species Meripilus lineatus. Next base: position 25,463 of record JANAWD010000372.1, on the reverse strand, counting down.
GCGGAGCAACCCATCTACATCTTAGTTTCGAGTTAAGCGGTCAAGGACTCCTAGCTTCCATGGCAAGTCATTCATTTATGCATACTCGTCGTCCCTTTTCTCAGTTTACTCGTTAGTCCTCCCTGGTCGACATGCTATCCAAGTTCACCACCCTCAAGTATCTCTCGTTTCGTCTCCGGTATCTGGGGTTTGGGGGTCCCAACGCAACCATTTTGGAACCCCATGCCTTGGACGCACAAGAGACGAAAGATTGCGTCGAAAGGAATCTGAACGACGGTTTCTTGTTAACCATGGCAAACGAAATAGCGAGAGGGATCCCGTCCTTGAAGCAAGTCGGCATCGACTGCTTAGACCATAACGTAGGTCCTCAAGGTTTCTGGAATGTTGTTAGGCGTGGCGACCTCATCGGTACGGGAAGGGCAAGGTGGCTTACCCTAGTCCCGTTGGATCAATTCTCCGGGAAGAGAGCTTCCGCCCGCTTTTGGGAATCCGCGAAGGAAATGGATGGTGGAAGCTGGAAGCGCCTCCATATCGGGCGTGAGTAGGCTTGGCAGACTTTTGGTGTTCCCAGTTGCTGCTTCGAAAAACGGGCCCAGTCGAACAGTATCTCTGGTATGGCTGCCCTGGATGTGATACGTAGAATCTGATTCGAAGACAACGTGGATTGTTTGAAGAGTCAAAAGAATTTGTATTTGTATCTGTGTTTGTATTTAACCTCGTTGTCCTGATCTCATGCAATCCGCTCGCCTGATTGATATGACCACCTCTCGCCCATCAAGATATGTCGATCCATCCTTGGCCATCTCAGAACCTATTGCAGCTTCGTTATGCTCGCCCAACACTCTTAAGTCGACGTTGGTGGTTGCGGCGAAAGCTGCTCAGTGGTGCTTGGGACAACTGCAAAAGCCGTGCTTCCTCACAGTCACAGTGCAAGAAAGGACGTATACCGATTTCATTCATGCAGATGTGCTGTTACGAGCTCAGATCATATGCGATCAAGACCTACCACTGCCCATCGCGGAATGTTGCTGTGGGGAGTCCAAAAAAAGTCGGCGAGCAGTGGAAGGCCCAGAAGTAGCTCGTGGGTGGCTATCCGTGAGACTGTATGCCATTGTGATGAAAGCTGACCAGAATTCGTTATCCCGTCTGTGTGCATTCCGATTCCTGGCTTCAGAATCGGGTTCTATTGACGGCGGGTTTTTTTGACAGTTCGCGACACGGTATACTACATATGGATTGTGCACGTGCTTTTTCACATCCCGCACTGCCTTCATTGGTGCGCGTGATGCCGGTTTTCCTGTTCCGAAGTCGGCGCGTGATTAGTGGCGTGTGAAACCTTCTCCAAATGGTATCTGGTTTGTCTTTATGCTTACGATGGGATCCACTGCGGAGTAAATGTCGTCATTTTTCTCGTAAGAGTCTTCTCGTAAAAAGACTATTGCTTCGATCGTTCCCGATCCCTTCTGGGCCTTTTTTCCCCGACTCACCGCTGGACCGCCCAACTTATGCCCTTTGTGTTGTGATGTGGGGCCGCTTCTTCCTTTGCAACTCGAAATGCCGGCTTCGCTGGCAGGCCTTGGTCGTCGATTTTGGATCAGAGTTGAAAGGTGTAAATGAGTTGCCATTGTGATCAAATACAATCAGTAGCAATACAAGGGGCACATAGTACACAAAATAATATGAACATTAACAAATATCATTTGTCTGTGCTTGGTGAAATATTTTTCACAATTGAAAGTAAGACTAAAAAAGAGATATTCAATATCAATCTAATCAGAGAAATCAGAAATTTCAAGTCAAGCATTAATATAGAATAGACTTAAATTTAATAATAATCTAGAAGTTTAAAATAATATAGAAAAAATAAATGTAAAATTTGAAAAATACAATTTAATCTGAGTGAGAGTAATGGCTACATTACCTAGAGATTCTGAGTCTGTATATTATAGAAAAGATTCAACACAAGCTTTGATAACTAGAGAAAGTTATTACTCTTTTTGATTAAGTTCTAAGATCTTATAGTATCTTTTAAAGTTAGATCTGCACTATAAGACTATAGTTGCTCTCAAAATCAATCTGAGCTATTTTATTCTTTCATAAAATATTCTATATTAATATCATCTTTATCTTGTGATTGCTATAATATTGTTAGATCCATGATATACTAAGTAAGTTGATTTGCTCTTTTATTAATTGCAATATATATTGTAGAGTTTTATACAGATAATTTATATGGATATTAATTAAAAAATTAACAAGAAAGTTGCTTATCTTTATGAAAACTAATTTATTTTATATAAAATTTGTAATATCATTATTTTCTTTCCTTTAATTTTTTCAGAAAATAATATTTGATTCTGTCTTAATAGCTAGACTAAATCTCTAGATCTAGTTAGTTAACCTATAGTTTTCTGTATTATTCTTTTGGTTCTTCTGCTATATATATTGGATATTATAAAATGAAAATCTACCAGTTCTTATAGATTTCTCAAAATAATAATCTTCAAACTAGAGTATATTTAAAAATAATTTGTTATAAGTATTAAATACATAATATATATAGAAAATCGTATTATCTAATTTTTCATCTATCTTTGGCTAAATCACTAAAAAGAACTTTATCATTTTGTTATATTATTCTCTTTACTGATTCTTTGTTCTAAATAGATATAAAGTATATATAAAAAAATATCAATGAGATTGATATACAATATAAATTAAACTCTAAGTATACATTACAATTACTAGAAAGGGCAAATTGACTTACTTAGTATAGTGTAAATAGTAGTAATTACTAAATAAAGATTATATCAATATAGAATAAATTATGAAAATATAATAGATAGCTTAAATTTATTTAGAGAGTATCAGGTTATTATGAATCAATTTATTTTTCAATAGAAGTATACAATTGTAGTCTAATTATACAGATTGAAATTATACTACTTAACTTGCTCTATAATATAGCTCATCTAGATGTCACCAAAAATGTATAAGTTTAATAACTTTGACTAAATTTCTCTGGTACTTTATAGTCTTGATAAAAGTGATTCTTTTGAGGAAATAAGATAATTGACTTATGTAATTATCAAAATTCTTAAAATTGACTACTAGATGCTATTTTCCTAATTAGATATATTAAGCAAAAACAAGTGCCAATAACTCTTCTGATCCACCTCTATTTGTACTTCTGGTGACAGGTCTTGAGTTATAAAGTTGTTCAAAAAGAATATATCATATGCATTGAGCTTGCATTGCTTATCTTTTCAGCTCAAATAATACCTGTTTAAAAAAAATTCTGCCTTTGGTAAATTAACCACTGTATTATTTTTGTAACATCTAGATGATCTATACTATAAAAGGTTCTATGAGATCTTAGATATTAATTAAAAAGAGTAATAATTTTCTCTAGTTATTAAAGCTTGTATAAACAGAGTTAATATAATATGATGACTCTAGAATTTTTATATAATCTAACAACTGCTATTGCTAGATTGAATTGTCTATTTTTGAATTTTAATGGACTTTTTTGTATTATTTCAAACTTCTAGATTATTATCACAATCTTAAATCTATTCTATCAATATTGATATTTTAATCATTAAGTATCTATTTTATTAGTTTTACTCTTAGTTTAAGATATTAATCTATTTTTCTAACTTTGAAGAGAAAAACAGCTTAGTAATTATAGTAATCTTTGTAAAATTGTTTTAAGCTTCTAATCATTTATTACTTTATCTGAATGTATTGTGTATACAACTAAATAAATTACTTCATTAAAATCAGTACTGATATTTTAAATTATCATATTTTGATTCTTCTAATATTGTATATAAAATAACAATATTTCTATATTTTATTTTGGCTCTTGGTACTTTTCATGTTCTGTTTGTATATCCTTTTTTATTTGACTTTTGCTACCTTTTGTGGATTCCTTAAGTTACAAAAAAAATTGTTGGCATTCGTTTTAGTCACAAAATGAACCTGGTATCCTGTGCCAAGCAAGACACTGAATTGAGATGATATAATAAAAAGTCTAGACAGGTCTATCGATTTGGTCATTTCATCACAGTAAGCATGATACGTCATGGTCGAGAACTTTCGAAATCTAGAACAAGTCTGCATTTTTTTGCGTGACGGGGGGTCGGACGGAATTAAGGTAGCCCCAGAGCAGAACCGACGACTATGTCAAAGCGTTACATGTCATGCGTACCACCTGGCATGTTTCGGCAGTTGAATTTTCAGTACATTTATGGACATGTAAACTAAGCCGTATCAATTATGACTCATCAGCGGATCTCGTCGATGCGCTCTGCGAGGATTCCGTTTGGTAGAAGTGTCCAGGATAAAGCTTCATTATCTTTGAGAGGATGTATATAGAAGTGAAGAAACATCTTCATTTGTTCCATATGAAGCTGAAGCTGGTCATTCCCAGTAAATGGTTTGTGTTCTACTCCAGACTTTCGCATGGGTCGTAATAATAAATCCAAGTCATTGTGAGCTGCTTGTGCAATACTATAAGATGGAGGTGAGATAAACTTCCGAGGCATTGTTGTTTGAACAGAAGATGTCATTGGAATATTTTGTCCATCAGTGACATCCAAAAAAATATTGTTGACTGATCCCATATTGTCTTGTTGGGGTTGCTCGCCCAGGGATGCATTGATATTAAAGCCAGGGAGAATTGTTGGCTGAATGATCTCAGAGAATGTCTGGTTTAAGTGTTTCCGAGACTCATGGAGGGATGTCTGAATTTCCGATAATATCTGTGATTGTGTGAGCCTGAGAGAATTTAAAAAATCAAGGAATGTCTCGGTCACATTTTCTTTATTTTGTTTCGTGGATTGTGGTGGCTTGCCACGATTTTTCTGTGCGTAGATACCAAGATTTGTGCCAGTGAGAGCAGCAACTACGGAGCGCTTGCATCGAGCCATTTCGGGAATGTAGTGATGGGGATTTCTTCACCATCGGCGAGCATATATCCAATGAACGAGCGCTGGACAATTTCAAATGTTGAAGTCAACACGATACTCCAGCTCAAATAATGACTATACTACTCTGTAAGTTGCAAATACAAAACAGTCGAATTGTAGACATAATCATCTTCTACCATATGACTGAAGCTGATTTTTGCATACAGGCCCCCGTACCGCGGTCAATCTTTCGGAAGAGTTCTCCCACCCAAATTCGGTGCAAGCGTGTCACGTTTGAGTCATGTGATGTAGTCGGTTCTGCTCTGGGGCTACCTTATTACCTTGGTCTGACGACCAAGGAATTGGTGTATACCTTACACCCCATGTTTATCGCTATCTTATGTGTCTTTCCCATCTGTTGTTGTTTGTGTGCTTGGGCGATTGCTTTCCGAGCCATGTAGAAATGTATGCCAGGGTCATGTTTGAGTAAGTTTGTTGAATCCAAGCATGGGCTTTCCTGATGACGACTTTTATTTTAGCCTTGCTGCCTGCTGCATTGCAATGATCTGACTTATTGCGCCCTTCGGTAGAGATCTTTTCTTCTGCTTTCTCTCTCCCGAGATAGTCCTATAAATTACAGTCACGCACTAACTTGCGTCTTTTGCTTTCTAGATATATACCATTGTGTAATGTATAATATCAATAATCTGTACGGAGTGTTCATGTTATCATATCATCATATACTTGTACTTTAACTGTTTATAATTGAAAGTTGATATATGATCCATTCTATTTGTACCCTGCCAGGAATCGGTTTGGCGTGCGTCGCGCAGCGCCGGTCTTCAAGTACTCACAGCACAGTACCTTGCGAGATTTTCTGGATTTCGGTGGAAATCTCCATCTTGGGAGCATGGCAATGGTGTACGTGATCCAGATATAGTAATTCGGCAATCACCGGAACGAGATCCATCTTCTTTCTCGACCATCCGGACAAGCTGAGGTGTCTTCCAATCTCAAGTTCTACAATAATCTGAGGTTCATAATATGCATCTTGTACTTAGCTATTACTGAACGTCAGATCCTTCAACACGCCCATACTTCCGGATATTCGCTTGTTGTCGCTCGCATAGAGAGAGTCCTCGGGGTCTCGTCACCTCACAGGGGTTAAGTTAGGTGCCCGTTGATTTCTTAATTGTGTATTCCGTGCGGGTTTCGATCGACGAGGAGGAGTGCAAACTGGATACCGTATATTGCGAGGTAGCCCCTTAGGCCTTATCATGCAAGTCGTGCGTTGCAAACCACCCCGGACACATTGCTCCCCACATCCCGCAGAGTGCTTCACCGACAACTAGTCCAACTGTGTTTGTCTGCGAGTCCACAAGGTAAGTGTTTGTCGATTATGACCCAAGTTCCTGTCGTTATCTCACCGGAAACCTCTTCTACTCCCGTTTGTCTCGTTGTCGTCAGGTTCCAGTCATGCAAACGCACCGTCCCCTTCCGCCGCTCAATCTCGACGTCCTCTCGAATGTCCTTGCTTACTTTGAAAAGAGCGAAGACGTATCATCGTTTATGTTGGCGTGCAGAGCCTTTTACGGTCTATCCATCCCCCACTTTCTGGATCCCAAGCGTAAAGGTGTAGAGCTGAAAAACGAAAAAGATGCTCTCCTATTCATGACCTTCATGTCTGCTCCCTCTCATAGTGATCGTCGTTTCGGCACGCTCTCCGACCTTTGCATCAAGATTGATTTTCATCCCCAGTCCAAGGACTTCGTCAACCAAGACAATAGGAGGGTCATAGGACGAAGACTTGCAGACATAATCCACCGCTCGGTCAATCTCAAGGGTCTCTCGTTCAATGACTCAATCCTCGAACTAGGTGACCCTAAGATCTATCAGGTGTTCAGGGACTTGAAGTCGCACCGGCGACTTCAGAGGTTTAACATCTTCGTCGCCGAGGAGTCAGGTTGCCAATTGCTCGAAGAAATTGAAGCATCGCCCGTCGTTGATCTTTCGATCCGTTTCCACGAGTATATCACCATGGGACCCGAGATATTATCGCCGTTTGCCTCTACCGTCACATGCCTCCGTATCGAGCTACCCACTATCTATGGCCTTCGTGACGTTTGCTGCCCCCGTGTACGGGAACTGTCGCTTTCGACTTCAGGCAACATCGTCACCGTTGACCTTCTTCGGGCATTCCCTCGTCTCCAGGATTTCATACTCGAGGACGTCGGTGATTGTCCATTTCCACCCCCTTTAGTGAACGATACTCGTGCTCTCCACCGTCGGGCAGATAACCAGAGCCTCCTCGTTCGTGACAACATAACCGCCTTGAGACTCCGCTATGTAGAGGGCCCTCCAACATGGATGTACATGTTGGGTCTGCTCCCTGGAGTTCGGGAAATTGATCTTTCGGGCTTCGCCTTTCTTGACGATGGTGGACTTAAACATGCCATCCAAGCAGTCCGTGATTGCTCCCCAAAAGCAGTCCGCATCGAGATCAGAAAGGGGCGACAAGAGACATCTCAAGAGGCCAAGGACATGCTCCAAGAGCTGACCGAAATTCTGAAAGCGAGTGGAACAACCCATCTTTTTATCGTTTTCGAGTTAACCGGTCAAGCCCTCCTTGCTTCTATGGCAAGTACTTTGGTTGTCTATACTCATTATCTCGTTCTGAGCTCACTCATCGAACAGAACACCCTTGCCTGTATCCTTTCCAAGTTCACCTCTCTCAAATATCTTGTGGTTCATATCCACTATCACGGGTATTCGAGCAACTCGATCATTTTGGAACCCCATGCTTTGGACGCACCAAGAACACAAGATGCTGTTGAAAGGGGCCTCAATGTTGGTCTTTTACGATGCATGGCGGACGAAATTGCGAAAGGGATTCCTTCATTGAAGCAGATCGGGATCGACTGCGAGTGTAGCCGTGGAGGTCCTCAAGGGTACTGGGAAGTTTTCAGGCGGGGTGACAAAAGAGGTGATGTGGATGTAAGATGGCTGACCCTAGTGACCCTTCCTCAGTACGAGGGGGGTTCGGCCGGGCTCAGGTTTTGGGGTGCTGCAAAAGCAGAGGATGCAAGTTTGAGGCCAAACAATTGTGTGTTCGAGTAGGTTTCCATGTTAAAGAATATCTATTTGGGAATCGACACCTTGGATGAGATACACAAAACGTTCTGTAAGATTCAGACCTGAACATCAGCTACGGTGAGCGTTTGACTGCGTTTGAACGAGGAACGACTGTCTTCCTCACGTGGTCTGCTGCTGGAGACTAGCGTTTGAACGTTTGTGACTGCACCTTCCGTATATAGTAATCCGGCGATCCCCGGGAAGAGGCCACACGCTCATTTCGTCGTTCTAAGTTCCTTCCATCTCCAGAGCTCCATCATTCGGACTGGGGCTCTCATATTTTATACAATCACTTTAGCATACTATCTTGTAGTTGCTAGCCAATACATATCTCACTCGAACACCCAATCCTTACTTGTTGTCGCATGGAGAGTTCTCGGGGTCTCCTCCTCAGGAGTCAGGTACATGATTGCCCAACGGTTAACCGCAATTGTAGAAATATCCGTCCAAATTGTGTGGTTCTTGCGGGGTCTTGATCGACATCTACTACTGATTGCACTCTCTATAAAGTAGGTCAGGGCCTTCTCATGGGGACCGTCTGTTCCAAACCATCCCCACCAAATAGCTCCTCGCAGTAAACACAGTGATACATCACAGAAGTGAGTTTTCGTCAATCTTCCTCCAATCCCTCTCAATTCATACAGAAAACTCCAAAGTACAGTCTTGCTGACTCTTGGTTCCGCCATCCAGTCCAGCCATGCAAGTGCATAGTCGCCTCCCGCTGCTCAATCTCGACGTCCTCTCGAGCCTTCTTCCGCACTTCGAATCGAGCAAAGAAGTTTTATCGTTCATGTTGGTGTGCAGGGACCTCTACGCTCCATCCATCCCTCACCTGTTGGACCCCAAGCGAGAAGGTGTACAATTACGGAACGGAAAAGATGCTCTCCTATTCATCGCCTTCATGTCTGCTGCCTCCCATAACTATCTTCGGGTCAATTCGCTCTCTGACCTTCGGATTCTCATCGATTTCAACCCCCAATCTGAAGATTTCACCGACGCAGAGGACCCGAGGTTCATTGGGCGACAACTCGCAGAGATAGTCCATCACTCTCCCAATCTCGAGCATCTGAAGTTCGACGATTCAATCCTCGATCTAGACGACCAGATTTTTGAGGTGTTCAAGGACTTGAAGTCGCTCAAACGGCTTCATACCCTTAGCATGCACATCACCTCAGAGTCGGGCTGCCGACTCGTGGAGGAAATGGAAGCATGTCCCATCCTCCATCTTTCGATCGGATTTGACACCAATATTCTGATGGGACCCGAGGTGTTGTTGCCGTTTGCCCCTACCATCACTACCCTCCATGTCCATCTGCCATCTCTATTCGGCCTTCGTGACGTTTGCTGCCCTCGCGTACGGGAGTTGGCCCTTTGTACCTCAGACGACATCGTCACTAGCGATCTCCTCAAGGCGTTTCCTGTTCTTCAGGATTTCATGCTGGAGGATGATGACCCTGTGCCACTTCCGTTCGTGGACGACGTCACAGCTCTCAGACGACGGGGAGACAATCAAAGTCGTCTTATCCGGGATAGGGTCGCCACCATGAGATTGCGGTATGTCAGGGACACGTCATCTTCCTTGTACATGATGGGAATGCTCCCAGAAGTTCGCGAGCTCGATCTTTTGCAGGACGTTAACGCCCCCGCAGGCAACCTGGGGCGTGCAATCCAGGTCGTCCGTGATTGTACCCCCAAAGCACTTCGTTTTGCAGTCAGCGGGGAAGGATGTACGGGGCAACAGGTCAAGGAGTTTCTTTTAGAGCTGCGCCAAATCATGAATACGAGCGGAGCAACCCATCTACATCTTAGTTTCAATTTAAGCGGTCAAGGACTCCTAGCTGCCATGGCAAGTCATTCATTTATGCATACTCGTCGTCGTTTTGCTCAGTTTACTCAATAGAACTTCCTGGTCAACATCTTGTCCAAATTCACCACCCTCAAGTATCTCTCGGTTCGTATACGGTATTTGGGGCACGGGGGTCCCAACGCAACCATTTTGGAACCCCATGCCTTGGACGCACAAGAGACAAAAGATTGCGTCGAAACGGCTCTGAACGATGGTTTCTTGCTTACCATGGCAAGCGATATAGCGAGAGGGATTCCTTCCCTGCAGCAAGTTGGCATCGATTGTTTAGACCATAACGTAGGCCCTCAGGGCTTCTGGAATGTTGTGAGGCGCGGCGACCTCATCGGTACCAAAAGGGCAATGTGGCTTACCCTAGTCCCGCTGGACCAATTCTCTGGGAAGAGAGCTTCCGCCCGCTTTTGGGAATCCACCAAGGAAATGGATGGTGGAAGTTGGAAGCGGCTCCCTATCGGGCGTGGGTAGGCCTGGCAGGTCTTTGGTGTTCCCAGCTTCTGCTTTGGAAAAGTGGGTCCGGTCGAACAGTATCTCTGGTATGGCTGCCCTGGATGTGACACGTAGAATCTGATCCGAAGACAACGTGGATTGTTTGAAGAGTCGAAAGAATTTGTATTTGTATCTGTGTTTGTATTTAAACTCGTTGTCCTGATCTCAATATACTCGCCCGATTGATATGACCGACCTCTCTCCCTTCAAGATATGTCGATCCATCCTCGACATCCCTGAACCTATTGCAGCTTCGTTATACTCGCGGTTGCGGCGAAAGCTGCTCAGTGGTGCCTTGGGATAACTGCGAAAGCCGTGCTTCCTCACGGTCACAGTGGAAGAACGGACACATACTGATCCCATTCACACAAATTTGCTGTTACGAGCTCAGACATCGTGATCAGGAACCGACATTGGGGCATGAATTCCAGGGTCTTCCTCAAGCAAACGTCATTTTGGGAAGGTTCAAAGCGATTGCCAGATATGATGGAATTAGTACGTAATCCGTCTGGCGCCAATTCCCTGGAAGTGCAGCATTGAACCGGTGCCTGTGGGTTATTGTGTTTGGATCTCATGTCGTTGGGGCCCGCAAGAAAAATACTTGAGTACGGTGTCTTAAATCGTCCCCTTTCACCTGCATTCTTGAATCAGAGTGCTTGATTCGACATTGAGTACGGTACTACCTTGCCGATTTGTTATTGCCCTTATTGTTACCCGATGCGATGGTGCGATGGAAGGCACCGGTACGCCGTATCCTCGTTTGCACTTTTGTTGATCATCTAGNNAAACNCAGACGAATCTTTTTNACTAGTTAGNAANAAGGACACAGTATACATCTCAGAGATTATCTATTTTTGCATCCACAACACAATATATGTGATTTGGGTAGATCGAAGGTCTCTTCCTGGCATCGAACCCTCCGTATTTATGACTGTATTCACTGTCGTAGGTATGTGGTTCCAACATCCTGGCCAGGGTGCCGAACTTCCTGCTTGCTCACGTTCCCTCATTGGTTTTAGATCACTTTATCCCCAGGATTTGGATTGACTGATTGCCGACGAACTGCGTTCTCAATAAAGTCAAGTCGCGCCTGCCAGTGCTTGTTGTGCGTCGCAAACTCCCCCCCGACACAACCGCAACCAACCAACTCCTCAGGCCTCAGTTCGGAAGGACCACATCTCGACCCATCGAAAGCCAGTGTTGCCTCGCAGAATTCAGATTGTATGTTGATCCCGCTGATGTCACAGGGAAAGATTCCAATTCACTTTTCTGACGTTGGCTTTCTCCGTCCAGTTGACCTTTTACAATCATGCAAATACACAATTTCCGCCCGCGTCTCCATCTTGACATCCTCTCAAGCATCCCTTCTCATTTTGAGAAGAGCCGAGACGTATCCTCGTTTATGCAAGTCTGCAGAGCGCTCTATGGTATCTCCGTCCCCCACCTATTGGATCCCAAGCGTGAAGGCGTAACGTTGAGAAGCACCCAAGATGCTCTCGCCTTCATCACCTTCATGTCTGCCACCTCCCATAGCCATCGTCGTTTCAATTCGCTCTCTGACCTTCGGATCTACATTGCTTTTGACGAAATTGACGAATTGATTTCCCCACAAAACGCAGAGGAAATTGGACGAAGTCTCGCTGAGATACTCCGTCGCTCAGTCAATCTTGAACGTCTGTCGTTCAGTGACTCAATCCTCAGTCTAGACGACCCCGAGATTTTCGCGGTGTTCAAGGACTTGAAGTCGCACAGACGACTCCAGGCCCTTGACATGTCTATCGGCAAACAGTCGGGTTGCCGATTGCTGAACGAAATAGGAGCCGTTCCCCTTTCCAAACTCAGGATTGGGTTTGGAGAGGAAGTCGGCATGGGCCCGGAGATGCTTTTGCCATTCGCGTCTACCGTCACTTGCCTCAATGTCAACATACCCTATCTAGCTGGCCTTCGCCGTATTCGTTGCCCTAACGTACGCGAGTTATGCCTTGTGACCTCGGACAACCTTGTCACCAGCGATATCCTTGTGGTATTCCCTCGCGTCCGAGATTTCACCTTGGTCGGCGATTGGCCATTCCCGTATCCATTAATAGATGAAGTTACAGCCCTCGCACGACGGGGGGACAATCAAGGCCGTCTCATTCGGGACAATGTCGACAGCATGAAATTCCGCTACGTGGAAGGCTCGTCATCTCTCTTGTACATGATGAAGCTCCTGCCAGGAATTCGCGAACTCAACCTTTCATCCGACGAATGGTGTAGAAATAGCCTAAAGCGTGCAATCCAAGTCGTCCGTGATTGCTCCCCAAAAGTACTTCGCATTTCGGTCGAGGGTTCATCCAAGGGGGAAGAAGTCAAGGAGCGCCTTCAAGAGCTGAGCCAAATATTAAATACAACCGGAACAACCCACTTTTATCTCGATATCATGTTAAAAGGTCAGGCACTTCTGGCTTCCATGGTAAGTGACTCAGTTGCGTATCTTGACATTCTATTCTGAGCTTTTTTCATAGTCCACCCTTGCCTCTATCCTTGCCAAGTTTACCACCCTGGAGTACCTCTTGGTGAGAATACAATACAATACCTACTGTGGGGTTGCTTTGGAACCCCATGCCTTGGATGCGGGAAAGGCACAAAATTGGGCTGAAAGGGATATCAACCGTGGTCTCCTGGAATGTGTGGCGAATGCAATAGCAAGAGGGAACCCTTCACTGAAGCAAGTTGGCTTCGCCTGGTTAGGCACATCAAAACGTGGCTATGCGTACTGGGAAGTTCTCAGACCTGGTGACAAGAAAGGTGGTTCGGATGAGGTCAGATGGCAGACGCTTGTAGTGATGGACGAATTCAAGGGACGCGATTCCGAGCTTAAATTTTGGGCATCTACGAAGGAAAAGGACGAAAAGTTGGGGCCCGGCGTTGGTATGTCATAGTATCTCCAAGGAGTGTTTCAGTATGGCAGTATGTACAGTATCTGTTCGAAGGTCATTTTGGATAGGTACATCGAATTTGTCCAGAGAAATCGGATATACCGAGAGGTCCGGCGGAGTTCATGAGGTAGAGTCAAAATTAGGACGAGGAAAGACGTATCGTTTCTCTCCGTATCGACCTTGTGTTTATATACTCGCCTGATGCGTATGATGAAGCTGACGATTCGTCAATCCATGACCATTCAAGATTCCTCTTGCGCCATCCAAAGCGAGCCAACGATTCAAGAAGGAGTAGGTAGTTGTGATGACATCTGACCCGAGGTACCTCTGGACAATTCCGGAAGCTGTAGTCCCTCATGCTCATACCCGGAAAAATCGTTCGGCATTTGACCGCCACGAGTCCGAAATGAAGGGATCATATCAGACATATCATGGGTCTCTACTCCTCGCTGGACTCCGAGGACTCGGATGTCGAGCATCAATCTGGAGCCCTATTACAACTAAGAAGTGAGCGTCGGACAAGAGAAATGATATATTGCAGGTATTACCGAGAACGAGAGCACGGCGGGGACGGCCCTGTTGGGATCATCAGTGATGCGCATTCTCCACGCTGGGACCACATCGAGACGTACAAGCTCGCAAACTTAATGAGAAGGTGGTTTGTTATGAACTCAGAAATCGTGGTGATGGTCAGATATACTGTTGAAAGCACTGAGTCGATGATGACTGGGACGGGCGTATCCAACACAAACCAAAGATACTAAGAGTTCAACGATTCAGTAGTGCACCCGGAATATATGGAACCGACATACAATGCGAAGTAAATTGTTCCGTGCAACGTGAGGCGCTTGATTATTGGGGCGTGTTGCACGGGGCGAAGTGAGAGACATTTATAGGTGTTAAGAAGGAACAAAATAGCTGCGAGAAAGCTGAAGTTTCTTTGATGTGAAGGATAGAAGTTGTTACTTGCTTTCGAACGATAGTAACGGCACCCTAGCGTGAATCCAGGTTATTTGTGTCAGTGCCCGAACATGAAAGAGCAATACTGAGATCTTTACCATGCTGCACGATAAAACTGCGGGAAGCTGGCGATGTAGCAACCGGCGGCGGATGTCGTTGAGTTCGGTATCAAGAAAAGTCCGGATCGCATGATCGGGTATGCGTAGGCAAAGAGGATGCACGTTGCCTGACCAAAAAAATCGGAGGTTGGACGGGTTAAGACGACGACGTGAGTAGACTTTGACGTACAGTCACCTCGACTTTAGGGGCACGAATCGTCTGTATGGACCTACAACATATCATACACAAGGGGCCATGGACTCACGTGTGAACCCAATGCACATTACTGCAGTTACTATCTGATGGTCAGTATTTGTGAATGGCCTGGTATGGGTGATAGTCTTACTGATTCTATTTCCGCTCCATAGGGCATATATTCGAAGCATCAAGCAAACTTCCACGGCTGCGACTAGCAAGAGAATGGCGCTAACCAATGGACATAGTCTGATCGAGAATCCCAACACCAGAGAACAAAGACGCACAAGAACGAATATAACAAGTATTGGTCACACCTAAAGGAATGTGCTCAACCACAAATTGCACACTCGAAGTATATGACGCACTGGAAAGGTATTATTCTGAAGGTGAATGATCTGGACCACGACGCCATTTAGTAAGTCATGTTCCTGAGCGACTAGGGGAATTAATTACAACTGAACAAAGGCTCCGAAGTACCTTGACACGAAGTACATGAACTTCGGTATCGAGTTATCGGATCTACCATTGGGGCTCAGCGACGGTGGTTCTCATTCCTTAAGAAACAACTCGCTTCCAGATTAGTTCGACCTAATTCATCAAAGGGCGGGATTCTCTTTGATCAGCGAGGATCGACAACGTCAAGATGGTCCTCACCTCGTCCCCAAGGGTTATCACGATATCCCAAAGTAGCCATGTCAGTGCTGCAACTTCCGACACCAATGAAATGGAATTAGCGGAAAACTCGACGACCATGGAAACGCGAAAGAGAACTCACGAATACCATATTTCGCTGTGATAGTCGTCCAAATAATGTCCACGGTTCCTTCATCGTCGCGCTTCGTCGACCATTGGAGGACGAACGCCTCCAACGACATAGACTTCAACAAGCAACTCGGAAAGACGATATTTCTCGTCTTCTATGACTGTCTTCTTTACACATAGAAAGGACTCCCTCGATACCAACAATCGCTCCCCCGAAGTTCCTACAAGCGGCCGAGTCGGACTGGAAGTCGTTGTCAACCCGCAGAAGCGCGAGGAAAGGTAAAGGAAGGGACGTCAAGAAGGAAGAGAAGAGAAGCAAGAGGAATAAGGAGAGGGGAAGAAGAGACCGAACTGCCGTTGCACCAGCGACTTGAAATGACACCTCCGAAAAGCGCACCCGTGCCAGCTACGTATACATACCCTCCAAGTTAGCAACACATAATGTGCTCACCATATCCCAACAATCCCTCCATTTGACACCCAAGTTCCAGATCCCCGAATACACAGGCCTAACGACATCCGTGCCATCTCCGGACCCTCACCCAATCTCGCTAATCCGAAGTTCCATCAGATCGAAATAAAGTAGATACTCCACACAATAGTATAATAAACATAATCCCGTCGCCGTAATAAGCTATACTGGAACGGCGGGAGATCCCTTCCTGTCTTGAATGAGGTGTAGCTTCTATGCCCGTTGTCTGCGCAAAACTCCATGTACCTTACAGGATCCGAGAGGTATTCTGACCTGGGATTTTTTGGGTATTCGGATAAAGGGATCGAGGGGATAGATTGCGATTGTATTGCTGGGAAGCTGCGTGATTGACGTGGTATGAACTTTTGGGAATAGAGCGGAGCAAGCTGGCTCAGCTAGGTCGTTCCGCGCAGACCAGAGTTTGGGTCCCGGTGTGAACCGAACGAAATGTGGGCACACACCGGGTTCGGGTCCCTATAGCTAAGTTAAGTGAGCTCAACCTCACCAGGGTCGTTGCTCCCTCTATATTGCACGATGTCACTATCATTCAATCTTCGTGTTGCTTAGGACCATTATTGAGATATGACGAGGCTAGAAGGCTGAGTTGAAACTCTCAAAGGGGTAGGATTGGTCCATAAGAGGCAGAAATCAGGTCTGCTGTAGGGCCCGGGCGTGATTATACATACGTGTCGAATAGTATACATGAGGTGAATAAATCAGCAAAGCAACGACAATAACGGATGATGACAGGTAATAACACTCGCAACGTAAACCAACAATTTCGCGCTCGCGTCCGACGGCCAAAGGCGAAAACGTAGTTATTGCCGACCTAGAAGTCGAGATAATCCCTCCCACCAGGCCAACTCGTCGACGCTGATGCTCCCGTCCCATATGGATCCTCACCCGCAACTCTGTCAACATCCTGGAACGTGAATTCTCTCTTGAATTTCGTCTCCAACGTCGCCATCGTTCCAATCAATTTCGTACATGCCGTTTCAAGAACTTTAGCTGGTGACTCTGTTCCGTCCGTTTGGATTTTGATCAGGAAGTGGGGCTGGAGAGGGTGGGGAACTTTGTAGCCTGCGAAGAGGACCTGGGGCATGCTCAGAAGTTGACTGTGAGGTATGCATTAGTAAAAGGTCCCCAGCATGGGTGCATGTGAGCGCAGGAGGAGAAAAGATGACAAAGTGGACATACGCTCTGATGAGGTTGCCTAGCGTATGATCCTGCTTCACGATCTTGATTGTTGCGGCGTTTGGGATTTTCGTGTCCTCAATAACTTCGACACTGTTTGCGAGGGTGAAATGAATAGTGAGAGGGCTTAGTTCAACATTGCAACTACGGGAGGTGTAAAATATTACGCACGACTTCTCGCCATCCTCGAGGACAAACAACTCATATCGTGGTGGTGCATTCATAGTTTATATGATAGGTACAGTACGGACTCTACGGGCAGGTGTATGGTAGATATAAAGTAGAGTGCGGCAAGTAACGATTCTTTTGCGGATCTGGAAAGAATTGTATAAGCCAATTGGTCGTCGGGGAAGGTGGGATAGGATGTTCAGAACACGTATTGAGATCACGGTGAATCATTGACAATAAATAAATGGCATAAAAGCCGACATCATACAGAACAAACGGTATTGGGACTCAACTCACCAGGACAAACTAGTCGCAGCAGGGATATATGAGACCTGTCGCGTGAAAACTTGAAAAGACAACCAACAAACGGGCGCCAAATTGCCCTCCTTGTCCAAACAACTGTGGCTGCGCTTGTTTACACTTGCTTGTCCGGCCTCGTATCCGCCACACACCCAAATCCCAATCGAATCAACAGCTAGGACACCACCAAGAAATCAAGCCTCCTCAAGGTCAGTACACCTCATTTGCGCTTGGATTCATTCCCAGTACGCTCTCGCTGTGTCTCTGGTTACTCTGGATGTCGAAATTGCGGAGATTCGAAGGGAAGAGAGGGTGGATCGGTCGAGTGTGGTTTGGATGACGCCTCGACACCCAACTCATAGGCGAAGTGGTGCTGGGATACCAGATCGAAGACAAGTGGGACATGTTGAAGAAATCAGAGACATATGCGAGGCGTTTCGAGATATGGGGTTCTGTCTCGACGGAGATACTAATCATCATTTTCACTGGGTTTTACATAGAAAATGCCGACCCGACTTTCCAAGACTCGCAAGCACCGCGGACACGTCTCCGCCGGACACGGTCGTGTAGGCAAGCACCGCAAACACCCTGGTGGTCGTGGTCTCGCTGGTGGTCAACATCACCACCGGTACGTGCCCTCTTCTCCTTCTCGTTGCGCACACAGGCTCATGCATCCCCTTTCCTTCTCTCCGACCCGTCACATTCCATGAATCACCCCTCAACCAACATAACACTCGCATCGAAACAGAACAAACTTCGATAAGTACCATCCCGGTTACTTCGGTAAAGTCGGTATGCGTCGTTTCCACTTGACAAGGAATGCACAATGGCGTCCTATCATCAATGTGGACAAGCTATGGACACTTGTCCCTGAAGAAGACCGTCAAGCGATCGAGAAGAACTCAGATCTTGTGCCGGTGATCGATACGCTGCAGTTTGGGTACGGAAAGGTGTTGGGTAACGGACAGTACGTTGTTCATCTTTTGCATTTTGATACTTTCTCTTTCTTCTTTCATGTCTCTCGTTCGCATTCGGTTGATGTGGATTTGAGATCTGCATGCCCATTTCCCGCCTTCTTTCTTCCCGTATTTTCGAATCCTAGATTCTGACGAACTTTTATCTCTTTTCAGGGTTCCCCAAAGGCCATTCATCGTGAAAGCCCGATTCGTATCAGCAAAAGCAGAGTACGTCCCTCCCACACTTCTCTCACTTTCTCCTACTTACCTTCCCCTCCTTCCCGTAGGGCTAAAATCAAGGAAGCCGGAGGCGTCGTAAAGCTCATCGCATAAACCCTCTCATCGCTCCACTTTCTCCTTGTCGTCTTCCGCAGTCGTGTATTTTCTCCTCATCTCTTCTCTTATGATGCATACACTGCTATAGCCATCAACCACATGATATGATATGCCTGCATATGACATGAATTTCCTTTTCCTCCCATGCTTGGAGTGCGTGATGGACCTTTTCGTGGGCGGGTTCGCCGAAACCTGAAAAGTATGTGTGGGCGGACTATTTGGTGAGTAGAGTCACCACAGTGGACACGATACACGCATATATGTAGGGTCTGTTGGATGGCCAAACACCTTTCTGGGCTGCGTTGAGGGGTGGGGTGAATGAGATATGTGACATGATAATCCGGTGAATTGAGCGTACAGCGCTCTGCTGGGCATATAGAACATGTGAAGGGGGTATAAACATGAAAAGGATAAACAAGACAGAATTGAAAACCGTGAAGAATGCTTATTCCTAGATCAACTTAATACGTAAGTACCAGAATATCTTTGGAAATAGCAAACTCATGGTGTTTTTTCCGCCGTTCTACCCCCAGCTTCAGAAATGACTCGGAGTCATGCTGTCAAATCAAACCGACCATTCATATAAAGGTACATGCCCCATTTCTTCACCTCCCGGCGCATATATATCTGAACCACCGACATGAGCTCTCATCTACTCACCAGAGTTTTCAATCCCGAGGTCGCCGACGGTGTTGCGCCATATATCCAACAGTTCAACTTCTCGGAGGTGAGCTCAATCTGTGCAAGCCCTTGTAATTCCTCGTGACTGTACTCCTCACATTACCTTCTCCGTTTCCAACTACAGATCGATGTCAACGACTCGAGCAAGGATGACCATATGCACCTTGACCTCGCGCCTTCCTTCGGAACTCTTAACAAGAATACCATCCGAAATTTGGACGAGAGCGTGAAGATCATGATCGCAGGCACGATGCTTAGGCTCAAAGAACACCGAGAGAAGAACGGGCCTATGGACTGGGCAACTATCAATTCGGTGTTGATGCAGAATTCGTTGCTTGTGTGCCTTGGTGATGAGGTCTCTCGGAGCAGTCAACTTAGCAAGGATGGGGACGATTTCTTGAAGTACGATGGAAGCGCCGATAAGGAGGTTGTTCGCGAGGTACGGCTGTGCCTTATCCTAGGGTTTCCCCAGAATCCCTACTCTTTCTGGTTTTGAGTGGTACCGACTTTGAACCTTGTTTGACAACAGGTCCCCGAGTGGTTTGCCGATCTTGTTAGAGACCAAGACGTACTTGATAGCACCCAAATCGACATCAACGACATAGTTAAGATCCTTGAAAAGGTTGGTGCGACCGCGACGTCATTCGATAATCTCTTCTACGCAAACGAGTCGATTGAGAAGACATTGATCGACATCGCTATCTTGCGCTTCCCTGATATTAGCAATCCTTACTTCAAGGTCAGTCAGTCTTGGTCTCGGTTTAAATACTGCTTTTACGGTAGCTGATAATATGACATGGAGTTTTACCGCATTAAACTGGTTGTGCAGGCAGAGACTAGGCGGTATGCTTTCGTTACCTCAAAAGAAAGCAGAATCCATGGCAGTGCGTCTGTCATAGAAGTCGTAATATGAGCAGAGAAATCCTGACGTTCTGATTTCGCCTAGCATTCAACTCGTGCAGTTACGGTCCTCGCCATGAGATCATCGAAGGGCTGTCCACCGAGGCTCGCAAGAAGGCTTTAGAAGAGGCAGAACACTTGTTCGATGACTGACCTGCTCCCTCATCCATCAACAGATCGACAAATGGTTAAAGAATATTATTAACGACATTAATGACAAAGATATCTAGGACAGCACCAAGATCAACATCAACGTCATAACCAAAATCGTCGCAAAGACCGGCACGACCCTAAATTCATTCGAAACATCGTTACTCGCAAAGGAACATGAAGCCTTACCGCATAAACTTATTGCACGGGCCAAAATCCAGCAAATCACTGGCATTCAATATCAAAAACAGCGGAATAACTGGTGGTACAGTATATCTGTCACAGGAGTTGTACCGTGTAGATGTCAAGTCGCGCGAGGGGATGCCCATCGAGGCTCGCACTGTGCATGTATGTATCTTTTAGCTATGATGAATCCACGTGCCACGCCTTCGCGGTTGAATTTCCTCTCCTTCCATGCAACGAGTGCGAGATAAGTCTATCTCTGGGTGGGTGTGTCGAATCCTACAAGTGTATGGGTGGGCGGGTTGTTTGGAAGGAAGGTCACCGCAATGGACACGATACACACATACAGGTAGGCTCTGTAGGAAGGCCGAACACCTGTCGAAACCGCGCCGAGGACATTGAGGAGTGGGATAAATGATATATGTGATATAATAATCCAGTGAAGTGAGTGTACAGGACTCTGATGAACATATGCAACGTATGAAAGGGTATAAACATGTGAAAAGTATAAACAAGATAAATATAAAAACCGTAAAGAATGCATGTTAATCATTGTCCCAGAGAGCGGATACTGCCAACGATGAATGGCGAACGAAAGTTGGAAGCCGAATGGAGTGGATTAAGGATCTGAGCAATGACATTGAAATGGGGAGTGAAGGAGTGAAGCTGTGGGGAGGGTATCTACGGAAAAACATGAATACGAGGCCAACGAAAAAGGTGTCGTGTCGGGGGGTCTGAATGACACCGGAGGGTAAATACGGCGATGTGAGGGGTGTTGATTCCGGTGCGTGACGGCGGGGAGCAAGGATGGAGGAGTTGACAGGACGAATTAATACAGGAGAGGTCGAGGGAAGTGTGGCAGTTGCTATATGAGAATGACGAGGAGGAGTAGACACATTAGGATGATTACGAGGATGATGATACACCATCCTGATTTTGTTTCTGTGATTTTTTCGGTCCAGGATTAGATTCGGTCGGGTAAGGAGGGGGAAAGGAAAGTGGGAGCAGACGCGGAGAAGAACAGAGAAGAGGAACGGACCTTCCGTCTGGTGAATGAATTTCTTCATTCTTGACATTGCGGATGAGAGTTTTGCATCCGAATGGTCGACGTTTTGTTCTAGGTCGTCTAACATCCTACATAAATCCACCCAATGAGATGAGATACTCATGTAGGGTGAAAAAAGTCGTAGTAGGATACTTACTCGTTGTGCTCATTTATTTCTCTCCCCATAAGACCCGCTTGTTCAGCAAGAGTAGACAGCGTACCCGCTATCGTATCTATCGTCTGATCTTGTTGCTGTATCATCATCTGCTGCTCCTGCCTTGCCCACTCCCGCTGATCATCCACCGCCGCCGGGGAGGTGGGCATACTATGAACCAAGGGAGATCTTGACCCATAAGGGAGAGGAGAAGCGGGGGCTACTTCTACTTCTGCGCGCATGGAGTCGATTTCGCGACGGACATGACTGACGTATTGTCTTCTGGAAATGACTTCTGATTCTTCGAGACCAAAGAGACGTGCTCCTGTTTCTTCTACAATCCTGCAGTTTGATTATCATGAACATCTTGTATGAATTGGACGTTCGTTTTTCGCGCCGGGGATTCTGGGAAAGTGCGAGACGTACTTTACACTTTCTTCTAGATCCTCCAAATCTGCTTCCAAAGCAGCAAGAGTCGCTTTCAACTATAATCATAAATCCCACATATCGGCTGATTGTTAACACACATCGTATCAAGGCACCCGCAATGTTAATACACAGCACGTACCTCATTCCTAGCCCAAACAAGTTCCTCACTATCCTCACGCGCAGTACTTCGTATCCGGAGGAAAGAAGCCCGGAGAGTCGAAGCAGTGGCGAGGGAAGATTGAATCTCTTGTTGAACGGCATGATACGGGTCTGTTGACATGTTGAATCGGGTGGGATGATAGTAGTAGAGGGAGAGGCTGTGTTTGTCCTGGGGTGTCTAAGCAGGTGGAGGTGTGGGTCTGATTAATGTCGGGTAGACCAAGAAATTGAATCAGTCAGCTACCAGTGCAGTGGTGGGTAGCACGTGTCGTGTTGTAATCACAAAGAAAGTCGACCCAGAATTCTAGAGTAGGAATGAAAACGAGTACGGTGGGGGTGAACTTGTCGTATCAGAGTCGCGCTCGATGCGCATAGTAAAGTAGCAATTCGTTGGGCGTTGTATTGGGCTGCGGCCACGTTCTGGAGCGTGAGACAGTGGCGTCGGAAATAAATGACGGCATGCCACTTATGTCATTGCTCTCCCCTCGAAAAGGCACCCGAGTGCAGCCCGAGACAACCGGGTAGCATCGAGGAGAGCACAGCGAGCGACGTATAAAGACAGACGGGTGATATCCGCCCACCGATTCGCCCACCAGAAACAGCTGTCCCACCATCCGCAGCGAGGGTATTCCCTTCTTGGCAATCCGTTCTCACACACCTAATAATATCTTTCCTTATTATTCCCTGTTTACAACTGCCCTCTATTGTCGGCACATTACAATTGCAGTCCACTTCATCCCCGCCTCTCCCGCGCCCTCCCCTCTCCATCTCCTCTCTACTCCTTCCATCCCTTTGCTTGGCCAAGGTGTGCTCGAGGCATACCGACAAATCTTGAACGATACATGGCTGCTATCCCTGTGGGAGCCTCAATGTCTGCTGTCACGACTTGGTGTATGTCTCTTCTCGTTTCACCCCGTCCTACTCCGTTTTACCGCCCATCCGAGTCACTCACTCATACTCATATACTCCTTCTCATGACACATACTCACGTTCATACTTGCACTTTACAGATAATGGCCGTTTTGCCAACTTCAGGCGGGCAAACAGAAATGATATCGAGGCTCAGCGGCCTCAAGGGAGAGATGCCATGATCACCATGGCTCAAGTCACCACTCCCTCAAACGCTCGTAACAATAACAATGATTCTGCTGCTGCAAACAACAATACAAAGGAAAAGAAGAAACAGGATACCCTCTTTGGTCCTAATATTGGTATCGTTTCTGGTGGTCCGGATTGGACTGAAAGAACGAGTGATGGTAAACTCGTCGATGAGTTGACTCCGGAGATCGTAAAGGGGTGGATCGCAAAATCCAAAGAGGTGAGTAGGAGGAGTGATGACAATTGTCATTCTTCCTCTTGGGTTACTATTTATATAACATATGTTGGTAAATCGCTAACTGTGCTTCTTCCCCACACTTCCTTCTCAATATCCATATTTACAATACTCGAACAATCTCCCGCTTCCGGACATCCCTCCGACGATATCTACCCAATTCAAAGACAAATCACTCTACGACAACCCTCCAAGCACTCGTCAACCTCAAACGTCCCACCCTCCGCCTCTCCCCCCTCGAACCCTCCGAATCCGACGACCCCACCCACATCGACTCCCAACACCACCACGGCCTCGAATTCGAATACGACTGCGACGCACCCAAATGTGGCATCTACGTTCACATCATCCTCTCACCCTCCCACCACCTTGCTGATAAATCACTCTCGGCAATGGGCAAGCCGACAAAGATGTGTGTGTTCGAGGTCGTAACCCAAGGTGGATTTGGGAGATTGTTGAAGTTGGAGGAAGGAGCGATGTTGGAGTTGGGGAGGTGGGAGTATAGGGAGAGTCCGCTTCCTGCTTTGGGGATGTTGTCGTCTTCGGCGTCCGGGTTGCAGGTGCATGGACCCTCGGGGAGTGCTGATAGGATCTCGACGGATGATGCCAACACTTCTACTGCTGCTCCCTCTGGGGAAGCGTCGGATCAGACCCCTGCGACGGGCGGTTCGACAGGCCCAACACCTCGCCACAAGAAACGATTCACAAACTTCCATTTCAGAAAACGAACGACGGACAGAAACGTCGCCGGACCCGCTCTTGCCGTCCTCGACGCCGAATCCTCCTCTTCCCCCTCCAACAATCCTTCTCCCTCACCCAACGCTGATACCAACGGTACCGGTAATGGTAATGGTAATAATGCCGAGAAGAAAGGTGATACGGGTGGCGTCGGGGAGAAGGAGGAGGAAGGAGTCAAGGTGACGATCAAGTTGATGGCTTTGGATGAGGATGGGAAGGAGTTGGAGAGTGTGAATGAGCAGGTGACTTATTTGCATGTTGTGAGGTTTGGTGCGAAGCCGGTGATGGGGATGGCGGGTGTTGGGGCTGGTGGGGGTGTTGCTGCTGCTAATGCTGCGACGAGTGCTGGGGCGGAGGGTGAGGAGGAGAGTAAGGATGTGAAGGATACAAAGGATACAAAGGAGGTGGCGGCGCATGTAGCTGCTGCTACGCAGGTTGAAGAGGATAAGAGACCTTGGGTTGTTAAGGTTGTTAAGAGGGAAGCTACAGTGAGTTTTTGTTGTGTCTATAGTATCTGTGGGATGTATATTGATCGGAAAACAACAGATCGGACCGCATACATTCCACCTACACGAAATCTACGGCCTCTCCTCCAACTCAACCACATCCGCCCACGCCGTCCCTCCTCCCCCAACCCTCAACACTGACACCAACAACCCCACCACCACTGCACACTCATACCCTCCTACAACCCCATCCATCACTGTAACTACTCAGCCACATCAAGCACAAGGAGAAGACGAACCATCTTCGGAATGTCTCTTGTGTCTTTCATCACCAAGGGAGGTGGTTTTGTTACCGTGCAGACATCTCGTCGCGTGTAGAGAATGCGCGATTAACATGATTGAGTTTGGAGCGGGAGGGACGATTGTGCATTCGGAGCCGGATCCGCCTGCTGCTACTCCGGTTGATGACACCGGCGCTGGTACTGGT